>CAWUFW010019348.1:0-189304 GCA_963921515.1 Calotriton arnoldi
GTTGAATCCATCATCGTTCTTTAGCTCACTTCGCCACCCCAGTTCAGACACAGCTATATGCAAATCAGTCTTGACCCTGTGCCTCGTGGGAACAGTCCAGCCCGAACTGCCAAGCCATGTCTTCCCTGGACCGGAAACAAGCATCCTGGGACCGGTTTCGGGCTAACAGCCCTCATCAGCCAGGCTAGCTTGAATCCAGTGGCAAAGTGAGCAAGGTACCCACGTCTGGGCATACCCTGCCAACTTAGGGCGAACAAAGCAAACACAAGGAGATGATGGACGGAGCGCTGAAACTTTTCAGACACTCACCCAGTCACAGATCTGGGTTGAATCCATCATCGTTCTTTAGCTCACTTCGCCACCCCAGTTCAGACACAGCTATATGCAAATCAGTCTTGATCCTGTGCCTCATGGGAACAGTCCAGCCCGAACTGCCAAGCCATGTCTTCCCTGGACCGGAAACAAGCATCCTGGGACCGGTTTCGGGCTAACAGCCCTCATCAGCTAGGCTAGCTTAAATTCAGTGGCAAAGTGAGCAAGGGACCCACGTCTGGGCATACCCTGCCAACTTAGGGCGAACAAAGCAAACACAAGGCGATGATGGACGGAGCGCTGAAACTTTTCAGACACTCACCCCCAGTCACAGATCTGGGTTGAATCCATCATCGTTCTTTAGCTCACTTCGCCACCCCAGTTCAGACACAGCTATATGCAAATCAGTCTTGACCCTGTGCCTCATGGGAACAGTCCAGCCCGAACTGCCAAGCCATGTCTTCCCTGGACCGGAAACAAGCATCCTGGGACCGGTTTCAGGCCTAACAGCCCTCATCAGCCAGGCTAGCTTGAATCCAGTGGCAAAGTGAGCAAGGGACCCACGTCTGGGCATACCCTGCCAACTTAGGGCGAACAAAGCAAACACAAGGAGATGATGGACGGAGCGCTGAAACTTTTCAGACACTCACCCCCAGTCACAGATCTGGGTTGAATCCATCATCGTTCTTTAGCTCACTTCGCCACCCCAGTTCAGACACAGCTATATGCAAATCAGTCTTGACCCTGTGCCTCATGGGAACAGTCCAGCCTGAACTGCCAAGCCATGTCTTCCCTGGACCGGAAACAAGCATCCTGGGACCGGTTTCAGGCTAACAGCCCTCATCAGCCAGGCTAGCTTGAATCCAGTGGCAAAGTGAGCAAGGGACCCACGTCTGGGCATACCCTGCCAACTTAGGGCGAACAAAGCAAACACAAGGAGATGATGGACGGAGCGCTGAAACTTTTCAGACACGTCACCCCCAGTCACAGATCTGGGTTGAATCCATCATCGTTCTTTAGCTCACTTCGCCACCCCAGTTCAGACACAGCTATATGCAAATCAGTCTTGACCCTGTGCCTCGTGGGAACAGTCCAGCCCGAACTGCCAAGCCATGTCTTCCCTGGACCGGAAACAAGCATCCTGGGACCGGTTTCGGGCCTAACAGCCCTCATCAGCCAGGCTAGCTTAGATCCAGTGGCAAAGTGAGCAAGGGACCCACGTCTGGGCATACCCTGCCAACTTAGGGCGAACAAAGCAAACACAAGGAGATGATGGACGAGGAGCGCTGAAACTTTTCAGACACTCACCCCCAGTCACAGATCTGGGTTGAATCCATCATCGTTCTTTAGCTCACTTCGCCACCCCAGTTCAGACACAGCTATATGCAAATCAGTCTTGACCCTGTGCCTCATGGGAACAGTCCAGCCCGAACTGCCAAGCCATGTCTTCCCTGGACCGGAAACAAGCATCCTGGGACCGGTTTCGGGCTAACAGCCCTCATCAGCCAGGCTAGCTAGAATCCAGTGGCAAAGTGAGCAAGGGACCCATGTCTGGGCATACCCTGCCAACTTAGGGCGAACAAAGCAAACACAAGGAGATGATGGACGGAGCGCTGAAACTTTTCAGACACTCACCCTCAGTCACAGATCTGGGTTGAATCCATCATCGTTCTTTTGCTCACTTTGCCACCCCAGTTCAGTCCCAACTATATGGAAATTAGTCTTGACCCTGTGCCTCATGGGAACAGTCCAGCCCGAACTGCCAAGCCATGTCTTCCCTGGACCAGAAACAAGCATCCTGGGACCGGTTTTGGGCTAACAGCCCTCATCAGCCAGGCTAGCTTGAATCCAGTGGCAAAGTGAGCAAGGGACCCACGTCTGGGCATACCCTGCCAACTTAGGGCGAACAAAGCAAACACAAGGAGATGATGGACGGAGCGCTGAAACTTTTCAGACACTCACCCCCAGTCACAGATCTGGGTTGAATCCATCATCGTTCTTTAGCTCACTTCGCCACCCCTGTTCAGACACAGCTATATGCAAATCAGTCTTGACCCTGTGCCTCATGGGAACAGTCCAGCCCGAACTGCCAAGCCATGTCTTCCCTGGACCGGAAACAAGCATCCTGGGATTGGTTTCAGGCTAACAGCCCTCATCAGCCAGGCTAGCTTGAATCCAGTGGCAAAGTGGGCAAGGGACCCACGTCTGGGCATACCCTGCCAACTTAGGGCGAACAAAGCAGACACAAGGAGATGATGGACGGAGCGCTGAAACTTTTCAGACACTCACCCCAGTCACAGATCTGGGTTGAATCCATCATCGTTCTTTAGCTCACTTCACCACCCCAGTTCAGACACAGCTATATGCAAATCAGTCTTGACCCTGTGCCTCATGGGAACAGTCCAGCCCGAACTGCCAAGCCATGTCTTCCCTGGACCGGAAACAAGCATCCTGGGACCGGTTTCGGGCTAACAGTAATCATCAGCCAGGCTAGCTTGAATCCAGTGGCAAAGTGAGCAAGGTACCCACGTCTGGGCATACCCTGCCAACTTAGGGCGAACAAAGCAAACACAAGGAGATGATGGACTGAGCGCTGAAACTTTTCAGACACTCACCCCCAGTCACAGATCTGGGTTGAATCCATCATCGTTCTTTAGCTCACTTCGCCACCCCAGTTCAGACACAGCTAAATGCAAATCAGTCTTGACCATGTGCCTCATGGGAACAGTCCAGCCCGAACTGCCAAGCCAGGTCTTCCCTGGACCGGAAACAAGCATCCTGGGACCGGTTTCGGGCTAACAGCCCTCATCAGCCAGGCTAGCTTGAATTCAGTGGCAAAGTGAGCAAGGGACCCACGTCTGGGCATACCCTGCCAACTTAGGGCGAACAAAGCAAACATAAGGAGATGATGGAGGGAGCGCTGAAACTTTTCAGACACTCACCCCCAGTCACAGATCTGGGTTGAATCCATCATCGTTCTTTAGCTCACTTCGCCACGCCTGTTCAGACACAGCTATATGCAAATCAGTCTTCACCCTGTGCCTCATGGGAACAGTCCAGGCCGAACTGCCAAGCCATGTCTTCCCTGGACCAGAAACAAGCATCCTGGGACCGGTTTCAGGCTAACAGCCCTCATCAGCCAGGCTAGCTTGAATCCAGTGGCAAAGTGAGCAAGGGACCCACGTCTGGGCATACCCTGCCAACTTAGGGAGAACAAAGCAAACACAAGGAGATGATGGACGGAGCGCTGAAACTTTTCAGACACTCACCCCCAGTCACAGATCTGGGTTGAATCCATCATCGTTCTTTAGCTCACTTCGGCACCCCAGTTCAGACACAGCTATATGCAAATAAGTCTTGACCCTGTGCCTCATGGGAACAGTCCAGCCCGAACTGCCAAGCCATGTCTTCCCTGGACCGGAAACAAGCATCCTGGAACCGGTTTCAGGCTAACAGCCCTCATCAGCCAGGCTAGCTTGAATCCAGTGGCAAAGTGAGAAAGGGACCCACGTCTGGGCATACCCTGCCAACTTAGGGCGAACAAAGCAAACACAAGGAGATGATGGACGGAGCGCTGAAACTGTTCAGAAACTCACCCCCAGTCACAGATCTGGGTTGAATCCATCATCGTTCTTTAGCTCACTTCGCCACCCCAGTTCAGACACAGATATATGCAAATCAGACTTGACCCTGTGCCTCATGGGAACAGTCCAGCCCGAACTGCCAAGCCATGTCTTCCTTGGACCGGAAACAAGCATCCTGGGACCGGTTTCGGGCTAACAGCCCTCATCAGCCAGGCTAGCTTGAATCCACTGGCAAAGTGAGCAAGCGACCCACGTCTGGCATACCCTGCCAAATTAGGGCGAACAAAGCAAACACAAGGAGATGATGGACAGAGCGTTGAAACTTTTCAGACACTCACCCCCAGTCACAGATCTGGGTTGAATCCATCATCGTTCTTTAGCTCACTTCGCCACCCCAGTTCAGACACAGCTATATTCAAATCAGTCTTGCCCCTGTGCCTCATGGGAACAGTCCAGCCCAAACTGCCAAGCCATGTCTTACCTGGACCGGAAACAACCATCCTGGGACCGGTTTCGGTCTAACAGCCCTCATCAGCCAAGCTAGCATGAATCCAGTGGCAAAGTGAGCAAGGGACCCATGTCTGGGCATACACTGCCAACTTAGGGCGAACAAAGCAAACACAAGGAGATGATGGACGGAGCGCTGAAACTTTTCAGACACTCACCCCCAGTCACAGATCTGGGTTGAATCCATCATCGTTCTTTAGCTCACTTCGCCACCCCAGTTCAGACACAGCTATATTCAAATCAGTCTTGCCCCTGTGCCTCATGGGAACAGTCCAGCCCGAACTGCCAAGCCATGTCTTCCCTGGACCGGAAACAAGCATCCTGGGACCGGTTTCAGGCTAACAGCCCTCATCAGCCAGGCTAGCTTGAATCCAGTGGCAAAGTGAGCAAGGGACCCACGTCTGGGCATACCCTGCCAACTTAGGGCGAACAAAGCAAACACAAGGAGATGATGGACGGAGCGCTGAAACTTTTCAGACACTCACCCCCAGTCACAGATCTGGGTTGAATCCATCATCGTTCTTTAGCTCACTTCGCCACCCCAGTTCAGACACAGCTATATGCAAATCAGACTTGACCCTGTGCCTCGTGGGAACAGTCCAGCCCGAACTGCCAAGCCATGTCTTCCCTGGACCGGAAACAAGAATCCTGGGACCGGTTTCGGGCTAACAGCCCTCATCAGCCAGGCTAACTTGAATCCAGTGGCAAAGTGAGCAAGGTACCCACGTCTGGGCATACCCTGCCAACTTAGGGCGAACAAAGCAAACACAAGGAGATGATGGACGGAGCGCTGAAACTTTTCAGACACCCCCAGTCACAGATCTGGGTTGAATCCATCATCGTTCTTTAGCTCACTTCGCCACCCCAGTTCAGACACAGCTATATGCAAATCAGTCTTGATCCTGTGCCTCATGGGAACAGTCCAGCCCGAACTGCCAAGCCATGTCTTCCCTGGACCGGAAACAAGCATCCTCGGACCGGTTTCGGGCTAACAGCCCTCATCAGCCAGGCTAGCTTGAATCCAGTGGCAAAGTGAGCAAGGGACCCACGTCTGGGCATACCCTGCCAAATTAGGGCGAATAAAGCAAACACAAGGCGATGATGGACGGAGCGCTGAAACTTTTCAGACACTCACCCCCAGTCACAGATCTGGGTTGAATCCATCATCGTTCTTTAGCTCACTTCGCCACCCCTGTTCAGACACAGCTATATGCAAATCAGTCTTGACCCTGTGCCTCATGGGAACAGTCCAGCCCGAACTGCCAAGCCATGTCTTCCCTGGACCGGAAACAAGCATCCTGGGACCGGTTTCAGGCTAACAGCCCTCATCAGCCAGGCTAGCTTGAATCCAGTGGCAAAGTGAGCAAGGGACCCACGTCTGGGCATACCCTGCCAGCTTAGGGCAAACAAAGCAAACACAAGGAGATGATGGACGGAGCGCTGAAACTTTTCAGACACTCACCCCCAGTCACAGATCTGGGTTGAATCCATCATCGTTCTTTAGCTCACTTCGCCACCCCAGTTCAGACACAGCTATATGCAAATCAGTCTTGACCCTGTGCCTCATGGGAACAGTCCAGCCTGAAATGCCAAGCCATGTCTTCCCTGGACCGGAAACAAGCATACTGGGACCAGTTTCAGGCTAACAGCCCTCATCAGCCAGGCTAGCTTGAATCCAGTGGCAAAGTGAGCAAGGGACCCACGTCTGGGCATACACTGCCAACTTAGGGCGAACAAAGCAAACACAAGGAGATGATGGACGGAGCGCTGAAACTTTTCAGACACTCACCCCCAGTCACAGATCTGGGTTGAATCCATCATCGTTCTTTAGCTCACTTCGCCACCCCAGTTCAGACACAGCTATATGCAAATCAGTCTTGACCCTGTGCCTCATGGGAACAGTCCAGCCCGAACTGCCAAGCCATGTCTTCCCTGGACCGGAAACAAGCATCCTGGGACCGGTTTCGGGCTAACAGCCCTCATCAGCCAGGCTAGCTTGAATCCAGTGGCAAAGTGAGCAAGGGACCCACGTCTGGGCATACCCTGCCAACTTAGGGCGAACAAAGCAAACACAAGGAGATGATGGACGGAGCGCTGAAACTTTTCAGACACTCACCCCCAGTCACAGATCTGGGTTGAATCCATCATCGTTCTTTAGCTCACTTCGCCACCCCAGTTCAGACACAGCTATATGCAAATCAGTCTTGACCCTGTGCCTCATGGGAACAGTCCAGCCCGAACTGCCAAGCCATGTCTTCCCTGGACCGGAAACAAGCATCCTGGGACCGGTTTCGGGCTAACAGCCCTCATCAGCCAGGCTAGCTTGAATCCAGTGGCAAAGTGAGCAAGGGACCCACGTCTGGGCATACCCTGCCAACTTAGGGCGAACAAAGCAAACACAAGGAGATGATGGACGGAGCGCTGAAACTTTTCAGACACTCACCCTCAGTCACAGATCTGGGTTGAATCCATCATCGTTCTTTTGCTCACTTTGCCACCCCAGTTCAGACCCAGCTATATGCAAATCAGTCTTGACCCTGTGCCTCATGGGAACAGTCCAGCCCGAACTGCCAAGCCATGTCTTCCCTGGACCAGAAACAAGCATCCTGGGACCGGTTTCGGGCTAACAGCCCTCATCAGCCAGGCTAGCTTGAATCCAGTGGCAAAGTGAGCAAGGGACCCACGTCTGGGCATACCCTGCCAACTTAGGGCGAACAAAGCAAACACAAGGAGATGATGGACGGAGCGCTGAAACTTTTCAGACACTCACCCCCAGTCACAGATCTGGGTTGAATCCATCATCGTTCTTTAGCTCACTTCGCCACCCCAGTTCAGACACAGCTATATGCAAATCAGTCTTGACCCTGTGCCTCATGGGAACAGTCCAGCCCGAACTGCCAAGCCATGTCTTCCCTGGACCGGAAACAAGCATCCTGGGACCGGTTTCAGGCTAACAGCCCTCATCAGCCAGGCTAGCTTGAATCCAGTGGCAAAGTGAGCAAGGGACCCACGTCTGGGCATACCCTGCCAACTTAGGGCGAACAAAGCAAACACAAGGAGATGATGGACGGAGCGCTGAAACTTTTCAGACACTCACCCCCAGTCACAGATCTGGGTTGAATCCATCATCGTTCTTTAGCTCACTTCGCCACCCCAGTTCAGACACAGCTATATGCAAATCAGTCTTGACCCTGTGCCTCATGGGAACAGTCCAGCCCGAACTGCCAAGCCATGTCTTCCCTGGACCGGAAACAAGCATCCTGGGACCGGTTTCGGGCTAACAGCCCTCATCAGCCAGGCTAGCTTGAATCCAGTGGCAAAGTGAGCAAGGGACCCACGTCTGGGCATACCCTGCCAACTTAGGGCGAACAAAGCAAACACAAGGAGATGATGGACGGAGCGCTGAAACTTTTCAGACACTCACCCCCAGTCACAGATCTGGGTTGAATCCATCATCGTTCTTTAGCTCACTTCGCCACCCCAGTTCAGACACAGCTATATGCAAATCAGTCTTGACCCTGTGCCTCATGGGAACAGTCCAGCCCGAACTGCCAAGCCATGTCTTCCCTGGACCGGAAACAAGCATCCTGGGACCGGTTTCGGGCTAACAGCCCTCATCAGCCAGGCTAGCTTGAATCCAGTGGCAAAGTGAGCAAGGGACCCACGTCTGGGCATACCCTGCCAACTTAGGGCGAACAAAGCAAACACAAGGAGATGATGGACGGAGCGCTGAAACTTTTCAGACACTCACCCCCAGTCACAGATCTGGGTTGAATCCATCATCGTTCTTTAGCTCACTTCGCCACCCCAGTTCAGACACAGCTATATGCAAATCAGTCTTGACCCTGTGCCTCATGGGAACAGTCCAGCCCGAACTGCCAAGCCATGTCTTCCCTGGACCGGAAACAAGCATCCTGGGACCGGTTTCGGGCTAACAGCCCTCATCAGCCAGGCTAGCTTGAATCCAGTGGCAAAGTGAGCAAGGGACCCACGTCTGGGCATACCCTGCCAACTTAGGGCGAACAAAGCAAACACAAGGAGATGATGGACGGAGCGCTGAAACTTTTCAGACACTCACCCCCAGTCACAGATCTGGGTTGAATCCATCATCGTTCTTTAGCTCACTTCGCCACCCCAGTTCAGACACAGCTATATGCAAATCAGTCTTGACCCTGTGCCTCATGGGAACAGTCCAGCCCGAACTGCCAAGCCATGTCTTCCCTGGACCGGAAACAAGCATCCTGGGACCGGTTTCGGGCTAACAGCCCTCATCAGCCAGGCTAGCTTGAATCCAGTGGCAAAGTGAGCAAGGGACCCACGTCTGGGCATACCCTGCCAACTTAGGGCGAACAAAGCAAACACAAGGAGATGATGGACGGAGCGCTGAAACTTTTCAGACACTCACCCCCAGTCACAGATCTGGGTTGAATCCATCATCGTTCTTTAGCTCACTTCGCCACCCCAGTTCAGACACAGCTATATGCAAATCAGTCTTGACCCTGTGCCTCATGGGAACAGTCCAGCCCGAACTGCCAAGCCATGTCTTCCCTGGACCGGAAACAAGCATCCTGGGACCGGTTTCGGGCTAACAGCCCTCATCAGCCAGGCTAGCTTGAATCCAGTGGCAAAGTGAGCAAGGGACCCACGTCTGGGCATACCCTGCCAACTTAGGGCGAACAAAGCAAACACAAGGAGATGATGGACGGAGCGCTGAAACTTTTCAGACACTCACCCCCAGTCACAGATCTGGGTTGAATCCATCATCGTTCTTTAGCTCACTTCGCCACCCCAGTTCAGACACAGCTATATGCAAATCAGTCTTGACCCTGTGCCTCATGGGAACAGTCCAGCCCGAACTGCCAAGCCATGTCTTCCCTGGACCGGAAACAAGCATCCTGGGACCGGTTTCGGGCTAACAGCCCTCATCAGCCAGGCTAGCTTGAATCCAGTGGCAAAGTGAGCAAGGGACCCACGTCTGGGCATACCCTGCCAACTTAGGGCGAACAAAGCAAACACAAGGAGATGATGGACGGAGCGCTGAAACTTTTCAGACACTCACCCCCAGTCACAGATCTGGGTTGAATCCATCATCGTTCTTTAGCTCACTTCGCCACCCCAGTTCAGACACAGCTATATTCAAATCAGTCTTGACCCTGTGCCTCATGAGAACAGTCCAGCCCGAACTGCCAAGCCATGTCTTCCCTGGACCGGAAACAAGCATCCTGGGACCGGTTTCGGGCTAACAGCCCTCATCAGCCAGGCTAGCTTGAATCCAGTGGCAAAGTGAGCAAGGGACCCACGTCTGGGCATACCCTGCAAACTTAGGGCGAACAAAGCAAACACAAGGAGATGATGGACGGAGCGCTGAAACTTTTCAGACACTCACCCCCAGTCACAGATCTGGGTTGAATCCATCATCGTTCTTTAGCTCACTTCGCCACCCCAGTTCAGACACAGCTATATGCAAATCAGTCTTGACCCTGTGCCTCATGGGAACAGTCCAGCCCGAACTGCCAAGCCATGTCTTCCCTGGACCGGAAACAAGCATCCTGGGACCGGTTTCAGGCTAACAGCCCTCATCAGCCAGGCTAGCTTGAATCCAGTGGCAAAGTGAGCAAGGGACCCACGTCTGGGCATACCCTGCCAACTTAGGGCGAACAAAGCAAACACAAGGAGATGATGGACGGAGCGCTGAAACTTTTCAGACACTCACCCCCAGTCACAGATCTGGGTTGAATCCATCATCGTTCTTTAGCTCACTTCGCCACCCCAGTTCAGACACAGCTATATGCAAATCAGTCTTGACCCTGTGCCTCATGGGAACAATCCAGCCCGAACTGCCAAGCCATGTCTTCCCTGGACCGGAAACAAGCATCCTGGGACCGGTTTCGGGCTAACAGCCCTCATCAGCCAGGCTAGCTTGAATCCAGTGGCAAAGTGAGCAAGGGACCCACGTCTGGGCATACACTGCCAACTTAGGGCGAACAAAGCAAACACAAGGAGATGATGGACGGAGCGCTGAAACTTTTCAGACACTCACCCCCAGTCACAGATCTGGGTTGAATCCATCATCGTTCTTTAGCTCACTTCGCCACCCCAGTTCAGACACAACTATATGCAAATCAGTCTTGACCCTGTGCCTCATGGGAACAGTCCAGCCCGAACTGCCAAGCCATGTCTTCCCTGGACCGGAAACAAGCATCCTGGGACCGGTTTCGGGCTAACAGCCCTCATCAGCCAGGCTAGCTTGAATCCAGTGGCAAAGTGAGCAAGGGACCCACGTCTGGGCATACCCTGCCAACTTAGGGCGAACAAAGCAAACACAAGGAGATGATGGACGGAGCGCTGAAACTTTTCAGACACTCACCCCCAGTCACAGATCTGGGTTGAATCCATCATCGTTCTTTAGCTCACTTCGCCACCCCAGTTCAGACACAGCTATATGCAAATCAGTCTTGATCCTGTTTCTCATGGGAACAGTCCAGCCCGAACTGCCAAGCCATGTCTTCCCTGGACCGGAAACAAGCATCCTGGGACCGGTTTCGGGCTAACAGCCCTCATCAGCCAGGCTAGCTTGAATCCAGTGGCAAAGTGAGCAAGGGACCCACGTCTGGGCAAACCCTGCCAAATTAGGGCGAACAAAGCAAACACAAGGAGATGATGGACAGAGCGCTGAAACTTTTCAGACACTCACCCCCAGTCACAGATCTGGGTTGAATCCATCATAGTTCTTTAGCTCACTTCGCCACCCCAGTTCAGACACAGCTATATTCAAATCAGTCTTGCCCCTGTGCCTCATGGGAACAGTCCAGCCCAAACTGCCAAGCCATGTCTTCCCTGGACCGGAAACAAGCATCCTGGGACCGGTTTCGGGCTAACAGCCCTCATCAGCCAGGCTAGCTAGAATCCAGTGGCAAAGTGAGCAAGGGACCCATGTCTGGGCATACCCTGCCAACTTAGGGCGAACAAAGCAAACACAAGGAGATGATGGACGGAGCGCTGAAACTTTTCAGACACTCACCCTCAGTCACAGATCTGGGTTGAATCCATCATCGTTCTTTTGCTCACTTCGCCACCCCAGTTCAGGCCCAGCTATATGGAAATTAGTCTTGACCCTGTGCCTCATGGGAACAGTCCAGCCCGAACTGCCAAGCCATGTCTTCCCTGGACCAGAAACAAGCATCCTGGGACCGGTTTCGGGCTAACAGCCCTCATCAGCCAGGCTAGCTTGAATCCAGTGGCAAAGTGAGCAAGGGACCCACGTCTGGGCATACCCTGCCAACTTAGGGCGAACAAAGCAAACACAAGGAGATGATGGACGGAGCGCTGAAACTTTTCAGACACTCACCCCCAGTCACAGATCTGGGTTGAATCCATCATCGTTCTTTAGCTCACTTCGCCACCCCTGTTCAGACACAGCTATATGCAAATCAGTCTTGACCCTGTGCCTCATGGGAACAGTCCAGCCCGAACTGCCAAGCCATGTCTTCCCTGGACCGGAAACAAGCATCCTGGGACCGGTTTCAGGCTAACAGCCCTCATCAGCCAGGCTAGCTTGAATCCAGTGGCAAAGTGAGCAAGGGACCCACGTCTGGGCATACCCTGCCAACTTAGGGCGAACAAAGCAAACACAAGGAGATGATGGACGGAGCGCTGAAACTTTTCAGACACTCACCCCCAGTCACAGATCTGGGTTGAATCCATCATCGTTCTTTAGCTCACTTCGCCACCCCAGTTCAGACACAGCTATATGCAAATCAGTCTTGACCCTGTGCCTCATGGGAACAGTCCAGCCCGAACTGCCAAGCCATGTCTTCCCTGGACCAGAAACAAGCATCCTGGGACCGGTTTCGGGCTAACAGCCCTCATCAGCCAGGCTAGCTTGAATCCAGTGGCAAAGTGAGCAAGGGACCCACGTCTGGGCATACCCTGCCAACTTAGGGCGAACAAAGCAAACACAAGGAGATGATGGACGGAGCGCTGAAACTTTTCAGACACTCACCCCCAGTCACAGATCTGGGTTGAATCCATCATCGTTCTTTAGCTCACTTCGCCACCCCAGTTCAGACACAGCTATATGCAAATCAGTCTTGACCCTGTGCCTCATGGGAACAGTCCAGCCCGAACTGCCAAGCCATGTCTTCCCTGGACCGGAAACAAGCATCCTGGGACCGGTTTCGGGCTAACAGCCCTCATCAGCCAGGCTAGCTTGAATCCAGTGGCAAAGTGAGCAAGGGACCCACGTCTGGGCATACCCTGCCAACTTAGGGCGAACAAAGCAAACACAAGGAGATGATGGACGGAGCGCTGAAACTTTTCAGACACTCACCCCCAGTCACAGATCTGGGTTGAATCCATCATCGTTCTTTAGCTCACTTCGCCACCCCAGTTCAGACACAGCTATATGCAAATCAGTCTTGACCCTGTGCCTCATGGGAACAGTCCAGCCCGAACTGCCAAGCCATGTCTTCCCTGGACCGGAAACAAGCATCCTGGGACCGGTTTCGGGCTAACAGCCCTCATCAGCCAGGCTAGCTTGAACCCAGTGGCAAAGTGAGCAAGGGACCCACGTCTGGGCATACCCTGCCAAATTAGGGCGAACAAAGCAAACACAAGGAGATGATGGACAGAGCGCTGAAACTTTTCAGACACTCACCCTCAGTCACAGATCTGGGTTGAATCCATCATCGTTCTTTAGCTCACTTCGCCACCCCAGTTCAGACACAGCTATATGCAAATCAGTCTTGATCCTGTGCCTCATGGGAACAGTCCAGCCCGAACTGCCAAGCCATGTCTTCCCTGGACCGGAAACAAGCATCCTGGGACCGGTTTCGGGCTAACAGCCCTCATCAGCCAGGCTAGCTTGAATCCAGTGGCAAAGTGAGCAAGGGACCCACGTCTGGGCATACCCTGCCAACTTAGGGCGAACAAAGCAAACACAAGGAGATGATGGACGGAGCGCTGAAACTTTTCAGACACTCACCCCCCAGTCACAGATCTGGGTTGAATCCATCATCGTTCTTTAGCTCACTTCGCCACCCCTGTTCAGACACAGCTATATGCAAATCAGTCTTGACCCTGTGCCTCATGGGAACAGTCCAGCCCGAACTGCCAAGCCATGTCTTCCCTGGACCGGAAACAAGCATCCTGGGACCGGTTTCGGGCTAACAGCCCTCATCAGCCAGGCTAGCTTGAATCCAGTGGCAAAGTGAGCAAGGGACCCACGTCTGGGCATACCCTGCCAACTTAGGGCGAACAAAGCAAACACAAGGAGATGATGGACGGAGCGCTGAAACTTTTCAGACACTCACCCCCAGTCACAGATCTGGGTTGAATCCATCATCGTTCTTTAGCTCACTTCGCCACCCCAGTTCAGACACAGCTATATGCAAATCAGTCTTGACCCTGTGCCTCATGGGAACAGTCCAGCCCGAACTGCCAAGCCATGTCTTCCCTGGACCGGAAACAAGCATCCTGGGACCGGTTTCGGGCTAACAGCCCTCATCAGCCAGGCTAGCTTGAATCCAGTGGCAAAGTGAGCAAGGGACCCACGTCTGGGCATACCCTGCCAACTTAGGGCGAACAAAGCAAACACAAGGAGATGATGGACGGAGCGCTGAAACTTTTCAGACACTCACCCCCAGTCACAGATCTGGGTTGAATCCATCATCGTTCTTTAACTCACTTCGCCACTCTAGTTCAGACACAGCTATATTCAAATCAGTCTTGCCCCTGTGCCTCATGGGAACAGTCCAGCCCGAACTGCCAAGCCATGTCTTCCCTGGACCGGAAACAAGCATCCTGGGACCGGTTTCGGGCTAACAGCCCTCATCAGCCAGGCTAGCTTGAATCCAGTGGCAAAGTGAGCAAGGGACCCACGTCTGGGCATACCCTGCCAAATTAGGGCGAACAAAGCAAACACAAGGAGATGATGGACAGAGCGCTGAAACTTTTCAGACACTCACCCCCAGTCACAGATCTGGGTTGAATCCATCATCGTTCTTTAGCTCACTTCGCCACCCCAGTTCAGACACAGCTATATTCAAATCAGTCTTGCCCCTGTGCCTCATGGGAACAGTCCAGCCCAAACTGCCAAGCCATGTCTTCCCTGGACCGGAAACAAGCATCCTGGGACCGGTTTCGGGCTAACAGCCCTCATCAGCCAGGCTAGCTTGAATCCAGTGGCAAAGTGAGCAAGGGACCCACGTCTGGGCATACCCTGCCAACTTAGGGCGAACAAAGCAAACACAAGGAGATGATGGACGGAGCGCTGAAACTTTTCAGACACTCACCCTCAGTCACAGATCTGGGTTGAATCCATCATCGTTCTTTAGCTCACTTCGCCACCCCAGTTCAGACACAGCTATATGCAAATCAGTCTTGACCCTGTGCCTCATGGGAACAGTCCAGCCCGAACTGCCAAGCCATGTCTTCCCTGGACCGGAAACAAGCATCCTGGGACCGGTTTCGGGCTAACAGCCCTCATCAGCCAGGCTAGCTTGAATCCAGTGGCAAAGTGAGCAAGGGACCCACGTCTGGGCATACCCTGCCAACTTAGGGCGAACAAAGCAAACACAAGGAGATGATGGACGGAGCGCTGAAACTTTTCAGACACTCACCCCCAGTCACAGATCTGGGTTGAATCCATCATCGTTCTTTAGCTCACTTCGCCACCCCAGTTCAGACACAGCTATATGCAAATCAGTCTTGACCCTGTGCCTCATGGGAACAGTCCAGCCCGAACTGCCAAGCCATGTCTTCCCTGGACCGGAAACAAGCATCCTGGGACCGGTTTCGGGCTAACAGCCCTCATCAGCCAGGCTAGCTTGAATCCAGTGGCAAAGTGAGCAAGGGACCCACGTCTGGGCATACCCTGCCAACTTAGGGCGAACAAAGCAAACACAAGGAGATGATGGACGGAGCGCTGAAACTTTTCAGACACTCACCCCCAGTCACAGATCTGGGTTGAATCCATCATCGTTCTTTAGCTCACTTCGCCACCCCAGTTCAGACACAGCTATATGCAAATCAGACTTGACCCTGTGCCTCGTGGGAACAGTCCAGCCCGAACTGCCAAGCCATGTCTTCCCTGGACCGGAAACAAGCATCCTGGGACCGGTTTCGGGCTAACAGCCCTCATCAGCGAGGCTAGCTTGAATCCAGTGGCAAAGTGAGCAAGCGACCCACGTCTGGCATACCCTGCCAAATTAGGGCGAACAAAGCAAACACAAGGAGATGATGGACGGAGCGCTGAAACTTTTCAGACACTCGCCTTCAGTCACAGATTGGGTTGAATCCATCATTGTTCTTTAGCTCACTTCGCCACCCCAGTTCAGACACAGCTATATTCAAATCAGTCTTGACCCTGTGCCTCATGGGAACAGTCCAGCCCGAACTGCCAAGCCATGTCTTCCCTGGACCGGAAACAAGCATCCTGGGATCGGTTTCAGGCTAACAGCCCTCATCAGCCAGGCTAGCTTGAATCCAGTGGCAAAGTGAGCAAGGGACCCACGTCTGGGCATACACTGCCAACTTAGGGCGAACAAAGCAAACACAAGGAGATGATGGACTGAGCGCTGAAACTTTTCAGACACTCGCCCCCAGTCACAGATCTGGGTTGAATCCATCATCGTTCTTTAGCTCACTTCGCCACCCCTGTTCAGACACAGCTATATGCAAATCAGTCTTGACCCTGTGCCTCATGGGAACAGTCCAGCCCGAACTGCCAAGCCATGTCTTCCCTGGACCGGAAACAAGCATCCTGGGACCGATTTCGGGCCAACAGCCCTCATCAGCCAGGCTAGCTTGAATCCAGTGGCAAAGTGAGCAAGGGACCCACGTCTGGGCATACCCTGCCAACTTAGGGTGAAGAAAGCAAACACAAGGAGATGATGGACGGAGCGCTGAAACTTTTCAGACACTCACCCCCAGTCACGGATCTGGGTTGAATCCATCATCGTTCTTTAGCTCACTTCGCCACCCCAGTTCAGACACGGCTATATGCAAATCAGTCTTGACCCTGTGCCTCATGGGAACAGTCCAGCCTGAACTGCCAAGCCATGTCTTCCCTGGACCGGAAACAAGCATCCTGGGACCGGTTTCGGGCTAACAGCCCTCATCAGCCAGGCTAGCTTGAATCCAGTGGCAAAGTGAGCAAGAGACCCACGTCTGGGCATACCCTGCCAACTTAGGGCGAACAAAGCAAACACAAGGAGATGATGGACGGAGCGCTGAAACTTTTCAGACACCCCCAGTCACAGATCTGGGTTGAATCCATCATCGTTCTTTAGCTCACTTCGCCACCCCAGTTCAGACACAGCTATATTCAAATCAGTCTTGCCCCTGTGCCTCATGGGAACAGTCCAGCCCAAACTGCCAAGCCATGTCTTCCCTGGACCGGAAACAAGCATCCTGGGACCGGTTTCGGGCTAACAGCCCTCATCAGCCAGGCTAGCTAGAATCCAGTGGCAAAGTGAGCAAGGGACCCATGTCTGGGCATACCCTGCCAACTTAGGGCGAACAAAGCAAACACAAGGAGATGATGGACGGAGCGCTGAAACTTTTCAGACACTCACCCTCAGTCACAGATCTGGGTTGAATCCATCATCGTTCTTTTGCTCACTTTGCCACCCCAGTTCAGGCCCAGCTATATGCAAATTAGTCTTGACCCTGTGCCTCATGGGAACAGTCCAGCCCGAACTGCCAAGCCATGTCTTCCCTGGACCAGAAACAAGCATCCTGGGACCGGTTTCGGGCTAACAGCCCTCATCAGCCAGGCTAGCTTGAATCCAGTGGCAAAGTGAGCAAGGGACCCACGTCTGGGCATACCCTGCCAACTTAGGGCGAACAAAGCAAACACAAGGAGATGATGGACGGAGCGCTGAAACTTTTCAGACACTCACCCCCAGTCACAGATCTGGGTTGAATCCATCATCGTTCTTTAGCTCACTTCGCCACCCCAGTTCAGACACAGCTATATGCAAATTAATCTTGACCCTGTGCCTCATGGGAACAGTCCAGCCCGAACTGCCAAGCCATGTCTTCCCTGGACCGGAAACAAGCATCCTGGGACCGGTTTCAGGCTAACAGCCCTCATCAGCCAGGCTAGCTTGAATCCAGTGGCAAAGTGAGCAAGGGACCCACGTCTGGGCATACCCTGCCAACTTAGGGCGAACAAAGCAAACACAAGGAGATGATGGACGGAGCGCTGAAACTTTTCAGACACTCACCCCCAGTCACAGATCTGGGTTGAATCCATCATCGTTCTTTAGCTCACTTCGCCACCCCAGTTCAGACACAGCTATATTGCAAATCAGTCTTGACCCTGTGCCTCATGGGAACAGTCCAGCCCGAACTGCCAAGCCATGTCTTCCCTGGACCGGAAACAAGCATCCTGGGACCGGTTTCAGGCTAACAGCCCTCATCAGCCAGGCTAGCTTGAATCCAGTGGCAAAGTGAGCAAGGGACCCACGTCTGGGCATACCCTGCCAACTTAGGGCGAACAAAGCAAACACAAGGAGATGATGGACGGAGCGCTGAAACTTTTCAGACACTCACCCGCAGTCACAGATCTGGGTTGAATCCATCATCGTTCTTTAGCTCACTTCGCCACCCCAGTTCAGACACAGCTATATGCAAATCAGTCTTGACCCTGTGCCTCATGGGAACAGTCCAGCCCGAACTGCCAAGCCATGTCTTCCCTGGACCGGAAACAAGCATCCTGGGACCGGTTTCGGGCTAACAGCCCTCATCAGCCAGGCTAGCTTGAATCCAGTGGCAAAGTGAGCAAGGGACCCACGTCTGGGCATACCCTGCCAACTTAGGGCGAACAAAGCAAACACAAGGAGATGATGGACGGAGCGCTGAAACTTTTCAGACACTCACCCCCAGTCACAGATCTGGGTTGAATCCATCATCGTTCTTTAGCTCACTTCGCCACCCCTGTTCAGACACAGCTATATGCAAATCAGTCTTGACCCTGTGCCTCATGGGAACAGTCCAGCCCGAACTGCCAAGCCATGTCTTCCCTGGACCGGAAACAAGCATCCTGGGACCGGTTTCAGGCTAACAGCCCTCATCAGCCAGGCCAGCTTAAATCCAGTGGCAAAGTGAGCAAGGGACCCACGTCTGGGCATACCCTGCCAACTTAGGGCGAACAAAGCAAACACAAGGAGATGATGGACGGAGCGCTGAAACTTTTCAGACACTCGCCCCAGTCACAGATCTGGGTTGAATCCATCATCGTTCTTTAGCTGACTTCGCCACCCCAGTTCAGACACAGCTATATTCAAATCAGTCTTGCCCCTGTGCCTCATGGGAACAGTCCAGCCCAAACTGCCAAGCCATGTCTTCCCTGGACCGGAAACAAGCATCCTGGGACCGGTTTCGGGCTAACAGCCCTCATCAGCCAGGCTAGCTTGAATCCAGTGGCAAAGTGAGCAATGGACCCATGTCTGGGCATACACTGCCAACTTAGGGCGAACAAAGCAAACACAAGGAGATGATGGACGGAGCGCTGAAACTTTTCAGACACTCACCCTCAGTCACAGATCTGGGTTGAATCCATCATCGTTCTTTTGCTCACTTTGCCACCCCAGTTCAGGCCCAGCTATATGCAAATTAGTCTTGACCCTGTGCCTCATGGGAACAGTCCAGCCCGAACTGCCAAGCCATGTCTTCCCTGGACCGGAAACAAGCATCCTGGGACCGGTTTCAGGCTAACAGCCCTCATCAGCCAGGCTAGCTTGAATCCAGTGGCAAAGTGAGCAAGGGACCCACGTCTGGGCATACCCTGCCAACTTAGGGCGAACAAAGCAAACACAAGGAGATGATGGACGGAGCGCTGAAACTTTTCAGACACTCACCCCCAGTCACAGATCTGGGTTGAATCCATCATCGTTCTTTAGCTCACTTCGCCACCCCTGTTCAGACACAGCTATATGCAAATCAGTCTTGACCCTGTGCCTCATGGGAACAGTCCAGCCCGAACTGCCAAGCCATGTCTTCCCTGGACCGGAAACAAGCATCCTGGGACCGGTTTCAGGCTAACAGCCCTCATCAGCCAGGCTAGCTTGAATCCAGTGGCAAAGTGAGCAAGGGACCCACGTCTGGGCATACCCTGCCAACTTAGGGCGAACAAAGCAAACACAAGGAGATGATGGACGGAGCGCTGAAACTTTTCAGACACTCACCCCCAGTCACAGATCTGGGTTGAATCCATCATCGTTCTTTAGCTCACTTCGCCACCCCAGTTCAGACACAGCTATATGCAAATCAGTCTTGACCCTGTGCCTCATGGGAACAGTCCAGCCCGAACTGCCAAGCCATGTCTTCCCTGGACCGGAAACAAGCATCCTGGGACCGGTTTCAGGCTAACAGCCCTCATCAGCCAGGCTAGCTTGAATCCAGTGGCAAAGTGAGCAAGGGACCCACGTCTGGGCATACCCTGCCAACTTAGGGCGAACAAAGCAAACACAAGGAGATGATGGACGGAGCGCTGAAACTTTTCAGACACTCACCCGCAGTCACGGATCTGGGTTGAATCCATCATCGTTCTTTAGCTCACTTCGCCACCCCAGTTCAGACACAGCTATATGCAAATCAGTCTTGACCCTGTGCCTCATGGGAACAGTCCAGCCCGAACTGCCAAGCCATGTCTTCCCTGGACCGGAAACAAGCATCCTGGGACCGGTTTCGGGCTAACAGCCCTCATCAGCCAGGCTAGCTTGAATCCAGTGGCAAAGTGAGCAAGGGACCCACGTCTGGGCATACCCTGCCAACTTAGGGCGAACAAAGCAAACACAAGGAGATGATGGACGGAGCGCTGAAACTTTTCAGACACTCACCCCCAGTCACAGATCTGGGTTGAATCCATCATCGTTCTTTAGCTCACTTCGCCACCCCTGTTCAGACACAGCTATATGCAAATCAGACTTGACCCTGTGCCTCATGGGAACAGTCCAGCCCGAACTGCCAAGCCATGTCTTCCCTGGACCGGAAACAAGCATCCTGGGACCGGTTTCAGGCTAACAGCCCTCATCAGCCAGGCCAGCTTGAATCCAGTGGCAAAGTGAGCAAGGGACCCACGTCTGGGCATACCCTGCCAACTTAGGGCGAACAAAGCAAACACAAGGAGATGATGGACGGAGCGCTGAAACTTTTCAGACACTCGCCCCAGTCACAGATCTGGGTTGAATCCATCATCGTTCTTTAGCTGACTTCGCCACCCCAGTTCAGACACAGCTATATTCAAATCAGTCTTGCCCCTGTGCCTCATGGGAACAGTCCAGCCCGAACTGCCAAGCCATGTCTTCCCTGGACCGGAAACAAGCATCCTGGGACCGGTTTCGGGCTAACAGCCCTCATCAGCCAGGCTAGCTTGAATCCAGTGGCAAAGTGAGCAAGGGACCCACGTCTGGGCATACCCTGCCAACTTAGGGCGAACAAAGCAAACACAAGGAGATGATGGACGGAGCGCTGAAACTTTTCAGACACTCACCCCCAGTCACAGATCTGGGTTGAATCCATCATCGTTCTTTAGCTCACTTCGCCACCCCTGTTCAGACACAGCTATATGCAAATCAGTCTTGACCCTGTGCCTCATGGGAACAGTCCAGCCCGAACTGCCAAGCCATGTCTTCCCTGGACCGGAAACAAGCATCCTGGGACCGATTTCGGGCTAACAGCCCTCATCAGCCAGGCTAGCTTGAATCCAGTGGCAAAGTGAGCAAGGGACCCACGTCTGGGCATACCCTGCCAACTTAGGGTGAACAAAGCAAACACAAGGAGATGATGGACGGAGCGCTGAAACTTTTCAGACACTCACCCCAGTCACAGATCTGGGTTGAATCCATCATCGTTCTTTAGCTCACTTCGCCTCCCCAGTTCAGACACAGCTATTTGCAAATCAGTCTTGACCCTGTGCCTCATGGGAACAGTCCAGCCCAAACTGCCAAGCCATGTCTTCCCTGGACCGGAAACAAGCATCCTGGGACCGGTTTCAGGCTAACAGCCCTCATCAGCCAGGCTAGCTTGAATCCAGTGGCAAAGTGAGCAAGGGACCCACGTCTGGGCATACCCTGCCAACTTAGGGCGAACAAAGCAAACACAAGGAGATGATGGACGGAGCGCTGAAACTTTTCAGACACTCACCCCCAGTCACAGATCTGGGTTGAATCCATCATCGTTCTTTAGCTCACTTCGCCACCCCAGTTCAGACACAGCTATATGCAAATCAGTCTTGACCCTGTGCCTCATGGGAACAGTCCAGCCCGAACTGCCAAGCCATGTCTTCCCTGGACCGGAAACAAGCATCCTGGGACCGGTTTCGGGCTCAACAGCCCTCATCAGCCAGGCTAGCTTGAATCCAGTGGCAAAGTGAGCAAGGGACCCACGTCTGGGCATACCCTGCCAAATTAGGGCGAACAAAGCAAACACAAGGAGATGATGGACGGAGCGCTGAAACTTTTCAGACACTCACCCCCAGTCACAGATCTGGGTTGAATCCATCATCGTTCTTTAGCTCACTTCGCCACCCCAGTTCAGACACAGCTATATGCAAATCAGTCTTGACCCTGTGCCTCATGGGAACAGTCCAGCCCGAACTGCCAAGCCATGTCTTCCCTGGACCGGAAACAAGCATCCTGGGACCGGTTTCAGGCTAACAGCCCTCATCAGCCAGGCTAGCTTGAATCCAGTGGCAAAGTGAGCAAGGGACCCACGTCTGGGCATACCCTGCCAACTTAGGGCGAACAAAGCAAACACAAGGAGATGATGGACGGAGCGCTGAAACTTTTCAGACACTCACCCTCAGTCACAGATCTGGGTTGAATCCATCATCGTTCTTTTGCTCACTTTGCCACCCCAGTTCAGGCCCAGCTATATGCAAATTTGTCTTGACCCTGTGCCTCATGGGAACAGTCGAGCCCGAACTGCCAAGCCATGTCTTCCCTGGACCAGAAACAAGCATCCTGGGACCGGTTTCAGGCTAACAGCCCTCATCCGCCAGGCTAGCTTGAATCCAGTGGCAAAGTGAGCAAGGGACCCACGTCTGGGCATACCCTGCCAACTTAGGGCGAACAAAGCAAACATAAGGAGATGATGGATGGAGCGCTGAAACTTTTCAGACACTCACCCCCAGTCACAGATCTGGGTTGAATCCATCATCGTTCTTTAGCTCACTTCGCCACGCCTGTTCAGACACAGCTATATGCAAATCAGTCTTGACCCTGTGCCTCATGGGAACAGTCCAGCCCGAACTGCCAAGCCATGTCTTCCCTGGACCAGAAACAAGCATCCTTGGACCGGTTTCAGGCTAACAGCCCTCATCAGCCAGGCTAGCTTGAATCCAGTGGCAAAGTGAGCAAGGGACCCACGTCTGGGCATACCCTGCCAACTTAGGGCGAACAAAGCAAACACAAGGAGATGATGGACGGAGCGCTGAAACTTTTCAGACACTCACCCCCAGTCACAGATCTGGGTTGAATCCATCATCGTTCTTTAGCTCACTTCGGCACCCCAGTTCAGACACAGCTATTTGCAAATCAGTCTTGACCCTGTGCCTCATGGGAACAGTCCAGCCCGAACTGCCAAGCCATGTCTTCCCTGGACCGGAAACAAGCATCCTGGGACCGGTTTCAGGCTAACAGCCCTCATCAGCCAGGCTAGCTTGAATCCAGTGGCAAAGTGAGCAAGGGACCCACGTCTGGGCATACCCTGCCAACTTAGTGCGAACAAAGCAAACACAAGGAGATGATGGACGGAGCGCTGAAAGTTTTCAGACACTCACCCGCAGTCACAGATCTGAGTTGAATCCATCATCGTTCTTTAGCTCACTTCGCCACCCCAGTTCAGACACAGCTATATGCAAATCAGTCTTGATCCTGTGCCTCATGGGAACAGTCCAGCCCGAACTGCCAAGCCATGTCTTCCCTGGACCGGAAACAAGCATCCTGGGACCGGTTTCGGGCTAACAGCCCTCATCAGCCAGGCTAGCTTGAATCCAGTGGCAAAGTGAGCAAGGGACCCACGTCTGGGCATACCCTGCCAAATTAGGGCGAATAAAGCAAACACAAGGAGATGATGGACGGAGCGCTGAAACTTTTCAGACACTCACCCCCAGTCACAGATCTGGGTTGAATCCATCATCGTTCTTTAGCTCACTTCGCCACCCCTGTTCAGACACAGCTATATGCAAATCAGACTTGACCCTGTGCCTCATGGGAACAGTCCAGCCCGAACTGCCAAGCCATGTCTTCCCTGGACTGGAAACAAGCATCCTGGGACCGGTTTCAGGCTAACAGCCCTCATCAGCCAGGCTAGCTTGAATCCAGTGGCAAAGTGAGCAAGGGACCCACGTCTGGGAATACCCTGCCAACTTAGGGCGAACAAAGCAAACACAAGGAGATGATAGACGGAGCGCTGAAACTTTTCAGACACTCGCCTTCAGTCACAGATCTGGGTTGAATCCATCATCGTTCTTTAGCTCACTTCGCCACCCCAGTTCAGACACAGCTATATTCAAATCAGTCTTGACCCTGTGCCTCATGGGAACAGTCCA
This sequence comes from Calotriton arnoldi, assembly GCA_963921515.1. Lineage (NCBI taxonomy): Eukaryota > Metazoa > Chordata > Amphibia > Caudata > Salamandridae > Calotriton > Calotriton arnoldi. The sequence goes on from CAWUFW010019348.1 coordinate 23,962, forward strand.
GCCCGAACTGCCAAGCCATGTCTTCCCTGGACCGGAAACAAGCATCCTGGGACCGGTTTCGGGCTAACAGCCCTCATCAGCCAGGCTAGCTTGAATCCAGTGGCAAAGTGAGCAAGGGACCCACGTCTGGGCATACCCTGCCAACTTAGGGCTAACAAAGCAAACACAAGAAGATGATGGACGGAGCGCTGAAACTTTTCAGACACTCACCCCCAGTCACAGATCTGGGTTGAATCCATCATCGTTCTTTAGCTCACTTCGCCACCCCTGTTCAGACACAGCTATATGCAAATCAGTCTTGACCCTGTGCCTCATGGGAACAGTCCAGCCCGAACAGCCAAGCCATGTCTTCCCTGGACCGGAAACAAGCATCCTGGGACCGATTTCGGGCTAACAGCCCTCATCAGCCAGGCTAGCTTGAATCCAGTGGCAAAGTGAGCAAGGGACCCACGTCTGGGCATACCCTGCCAACTTAGGGTGAACAAAGCAAACACAAGGAGATGATGGACGGAGCGCTGAAACTTTTCAGACACTCACCCCAGTCACAGATCTGGGTTGAATCCATCATCGTTCTTTAGCTCACTTCGCCACCACAATTCAGACACAGCTATATGCAAATCAGTCTTGATCCTGTGCCTCATGGGAACAGTTCAGCCCGAACTGACAAGCCATGTCTTCCATGGACCGGAAACAAGCATCCTGGGACAGGTTTCGGGCTAACAGCCCTCATCAGCCAGGCTAGCTTGAATCCAGTGGCAAAGTGAGCAAGGTCCCCACGTGTGGGCATACCCTGCCAACTTAGGGCGAACAAAGCAAACACAAGGAGATGATGGACGGAGCGCTGAAACTTTTCAGACACTCACCCGCAGTAACAGATCTGGGTTGAATCCATCATCGTTCTTTAGCTCACTTCGGTACCCCAGTTCAGACACAGCTATTTGCAAATCAGTCTTGACCCTGTGCCTCATGGGAACAGTCCAGCCCGAACTGCCAAGCCATGTCTTCCCTGGACCGGAAACTTGCATCCTGGGACCGGTTTCAGGCTAACAGCCCTCATCAGCCAGGCTAGCTTGAATCCAGTGGCAAAGTGAGCAAGGGACCCACGTCTGGGCATACCCTGCCAACTTAGTGCGAACAAAGCAAACACAAGGAGATGATGGACGGAGCGCTGAAAGTTTTCAGACACTCACCCGCAGTCACAGATCTGGGTTGAATCCATCATCGTTCTTTAGCTCACTTCGCCACCCCAGTTCAGACACAGCTATATGCAAATCAGTCTTGATCCTGTGCCTCATGGGAACAGTCCAGCCCGAACTGCCAAGCCATGTCTTCCCTGGACCGGAAACAAGCATCCTGGGACCGGTTTCGGGCTAACAGCCCTCATCAGCCAGGCTAGCTTGAATCCAGTGGCAAAGTGAGCAAGGGACCCACGTCTGGGCATACCCTGCCAAATTAGGGCGAATAAAGCAAACACAAGGAGATGATGGACGGAGCGCTGAAACTTTTCAGACACTCACCCCCAGTCACAGATCTGGGTTGAATCCATCATCGTTCTTTAGCTCACTTCGCCACCCCTGTTCAGACACAGCTATATGCAAATCAGACTTGACCCTGTGCCTCATGGGAACAGTCCAGCCCGAACTGCCAAGCCATGTCTTCCCTGGACCGGAAACAAGCATCCTTGGTCTGGTTTCAGGCTAACAGCCCTCATCAGCCAGGCTAGCTTGAATCCAGTGGCAAAGTGAGCAAGGGACCCACGTCTGGGCATACCCTGCCAACTTAGGGCGAACAAAGCAAACACAAGGAGATGATGGACGGAGCGCTGAAACTTTTCAGACACTCGCCTTCAGTCACAGATTGGGTTGAATCCATCATCGTTCTTTAGCTCACTTCGCCACCCCAGTTCAGACACAGCTATATTCAAATCAGTCTTGACCCTGTGCCTCATGGGAACAGTCCAGCCCGAACTGCCAAGCCATGTCTTCCCTGGACCGGAAACAAGCATCCTGGGACCGGTTTCGGGCTAACAGCCCTCATCAGCCAGGCTAGCTTGAATCCAGTGGCAAAGTGAGCAAGGGACCCACGTCTGGGCATACCCTGCCAACTTAGGGCTAACAAAGCAAACACAAGAAGATGATGGACGGAGCGCTGAAACTTTTCAGACACTCGCCCCCAGTCACAGATCTGGGTTGAATCCATCATCGTTCTTTAGCTCACTTCGCCATCCCAGTTCAGACACAGCTATATGCAAATCAGTCTTGACCCTGTGCCTCATGCGAACAGTCCAGCCCGAACTGCCAAGCCATGTCTTCCATGGACCGGAAACAAGCATCCTGGGACCGATTTTGGGCTAACAGCCATCATCAGCCAGGCTAGCTTGAATCCAGCGGCAAAGTGAGCAAGGGACCCACGTCTGGGCATACCCTGCCAACTTAGGGCGAACAAAGCAAACACAAGGAGATGATGGACGGAGCGCTGAAACTTTTCAGACACTCACCCCCAGTCACAGATCTGGGTTGAATCCATCATCGTTCTTTAGCTCACTTCGCCACCACAATTCAGACACAGCTATATGCAAATCAGTCTTGATCCTGTGCCTCATGGGAACAGTCCAGCCCGAACTGCAAAGCCATGTCTTCCCTGGACCGGAAACAAGCATCCTGGGACAGGTTTAAGGCTAACAGCCCTCATCAGCCAGGCTAGCTTGAATCCAGTGGCAAAGTGAGCAAGGGACCCACGTCTGGGCATACCCTGCCAACTTAGGGCGAACAAAGCAAACACAAGGCGATGATGGACTGAGCGCTGAAACTTTTCAGACACTCGCCCCCAGTCACAGATCTGGGTTGAATCCATCATTGTTCTTTAGCTCACTTCGCCACCCCTGTTCAGACACAGCTATATGCAAATCAGTCTTGACCCTGTGCCTCATGGGAACAGTCCAGCCCGAACTGCCAAGCCATGTCTTCCCTGGACCGGAAACAAGCATCCTGGGACCGGTTTCGGGCTAACAGCCCTCATCAGCCAGGCTAGCTTGAATCCAGTGGCAAAGTGAGCAAGGGACCCACGTCTGGGCATAGCCTGCCAACTTAGGGCTAACAAAGCAAACACAAGGAGATGATGGACGGAGCGCTGAAACTTTTCAGACACTCGCCCCCAGTCACAGATCTGGGTTGAATCCATCATCGTTCTTTAGCTCACTTCACCACCCCTGTTCAGACACAGCTATATGCAAATCAGTCTTGACCCTGTGCCTCATGGGAACAGTCCAGCCCGAACTGCCAAGCCATGTCTTCCCTGGACCGGAAACAAGCATCCTGGGACCGATTTCGGGCTAACAGCCCTCATCAGCCAGGCTAGCTTGAATCCAGTGGCAAAGTGAGCAAGAGACCCACGTCTGGGCATACCCTGCCAACTTAGGGCGAACAAAGCAAACACAAGGAGATGATGGACGGAGCGCTGAAACTTTTCAGACACTCACCCCCAGTCACAGATCCGGGTTGAATCCATCATCGTTCTTTAGCTCACTTCGCCACCCCAGTTCAGACACAGCTATATGCAAATCAGTCTTGACCCTGTGCCTCATGGGAACAGTCCAGCCTGAACTGCCAAGCCATGTCTTCCCTGGACCGGAAACAAGCATACTGGGACCAGTTTCAGGCTAACAGCCCTCATCAGCCAGGCTAGCTTGAATCCAGTGGCAAAGTGAGCAAGGGACCCACGTCTGGGCATACACTGCCAACTTAGGGCGAACAAAGCAAACACAAGGAGATGATGGACGGAGCGCTGAAACTTTTCAGACACTCACCCCCAGTCACAGATCTGGGTTGAATCCATCATCGTTCTTTAGCTCACTTCGCCACCCCAGTTCAGACACAGCTATATGCAAATCAGACTTGACCCTGTGCCTCGTGGGAACAGTCCAGCCCGAACTGCCAAGCCATGTCTTCCCTGGACCGGAAACAAGCATCCTGGGACCGGTTTTGGGCTAACAGCCCTCATCAGCCAGGCTAGCTTGAATCCAGTGGCAAAGTGAGCAAGCGACCCACGTCTGGCATACCCTGCCAAATTAGGGCGAACAAAGCAAACACAAGGAGATGATGGACGGAGCGCTGAAACTTTTCAGACACTCGCCTTCAGTCACAGATTGGGTTGAATCCATCATCGTTCTTTAGCTCACTTCGCCACCCCAGTTCAGACACAGCTATATTCAAATCAGTCTTGACCCTGTGCCTCATGGGAACAGTCCAGCCCGAACTGCCAAGCCATGTCTTCCCTGGACCGGAAACAAGCATCCTGGGATCGGTTTCAGGCTAACAGCCCTCATCAGCCAGGCTAGCTTGAATCCAGTGGCAAAGTGAGCAAGGGACCCACGTCTGGGCATACACTGCCAACTTAGGGCGAACAAAGCAAACACAAGGAGATGATGGACTGAGCGCTGAAACTTTTCAGACACTCGCCCCCAGTCACAGATCTGGGTTGAATCCATCATTGTTCTTTAGCTCACTTCGCCACCCCTGTTCAGACACAGCTATATGCAAATCAGTCTTGACCCTGTGCCTCATGGGAACAGTCCAGCCCGAACTGCCAAGCCATGTCTTCCCTGGACCGGAAACAAGCATCCTGGGACCGGTTTCGGGCTAACAGCCCTCATCAGCCAGGCTAGCTTGAATCCAGTGGCAAAGTGAGCAAGGGACCCACGTCTGGGCATACCCTGGAAACTTATGGCTAACAAAGCAAACACAAGGAGATGATGGACGGAGCGCTGAAACTTTTCAGACACTCACCCCCAGTCACAGATCTGGGTTGAATCTATCATCGTTCTTTAACACACTTCGCCACCCCTGTTCAGACACAGCTATATGCAAATCAGTCTTGACCCTGTGCCTCATGGGAACAGTCCAGCCCGAACTGCCAAGCCATGTCTTCCCTGGACCGGAAACAAGCATCCTGGGACCGATTTTGGGCTAACAGCCCTCATCAGCCAGGCTAGCTTGAATCCAGTGGCAAAGTGAGCAAGGGACCCACGTCTGGGCATACCCTGCCAACTTAGGGTGAAGAAAGCAAACACAAGGAGATGATGGACGGAGCGCTGAAACTTTTCAGACACTCACCCCCAGTCACGGATCTGGGTTGAATCCATCATCGTTCTTTAGCTCACTTCGCCACCCCAGTTCAGACACGGCTATATGCAAATCAGTCTTGACCCTGTGCCTCATGGGAACAGTCCAGCCCGAACTGCCAAGCCATGACTTCCCTGGACCGGAAACAAGCATCCTGGGACCGGTTTCGGGCTAACAGCCCTCATCAGCCAGGCTAACTTGAATCCAGTGGCAAAGTGAGCAAGAGACCCACGTCTGGGCATACCCTGCCAACTTAGGGCGAACAAAGCAAACACAAGGAGATGATGGACGGAGCGCTGAAACTTTTCAGACACTCACCCCCAGTCACAGATCTGGGTTAAATCCATCATCGTTCTTTAGCTCACTTCGCCACCACAATTCAGACACAGCTATATGCAAATCAGTCTTGATCCTGTGCCTCATGGGAACAGTCCAGCCCGAACTGACAAGCCATGTCTTCCATGGACCGGAAACAAGCATCCTGGGACAGGTTTCGGGCTAAAAGCCCTCATCAGCCAGGCTAGCTTGAATCCAGTGGCAAAGTGAGCAAGGTCCCCACGTGTGGGCATACCCTGCCAACTTAGGGCGAACAAAGCAAACACAAGGAGATGATGGACGGAGCGCTGAAACTTTTCAGACACTCACCCGCAGTCACAGATCTGGGTTGAAACCATCATCGTTCTTTAGCTCACTTCGCCACCCCAGTTCAGACACAGCTATATGCAAATCAGTCTTGATCCTGTGCCTCATGGGAACAGTCCAGCCCGAACTGCAAAGCCATGTCTTCCCTGGACCGGAAACAAGCATCCTGGGACCGGTTTTGGGCTAACAGCCCTCATCAGCCAGGCTAGCTTGAATCCAGTGGCAAAGTGAGCAAGAGACCCACGTCTGGGCATACCCTGCCAACTTAGGGCTAACAAAGCAAACACAAGGAGATGATGGACGGAGCGCTGAAACTTTTCAGACACTCGCCCCCAGTCACAGATCTGGGTTGAATCCATCATCGTTCTTTAGCTCACTTCGCCACCCCTGTTCAGACACAGCTATATGCAAATCAGTCTTGACCCTGTGCCTCATGGGAACAGTCCAGCCCGAACTGCCAAGCCATGTCTTCCCTGGACCGGAAACAAGCATCCTGGGACTGATTTCGGGCTAACAGCCCTCATCAGCCAGGCTAGCTTGAATCCAGTGGCAAAGTGAGCAAGAGACCCACGTCTGGGCATACCCTGCCAACTTAGGGCGAACAAAGCAAACACAAGGAGATGATGGACGGAGCGCTGAAACTTTTCAGACACTCACCCCCAGTCACAGATCCGGGTTGAATCCATCATCGTTCTTTAGCTCACTTCGCCACCCCAGTTCAGACACAGCTATATGCAAATCAGTCTTGACCCTGTGCCTCATGGGAACAGTCCAGCCTGAACTGCCAAGCCATGTCTTCCCTGGACCGGAAACAAGCATCCTGGGACCGGTTTCAGGCTAACAGCCCTCATCAGCCAGGCTAGCTTGAATCCAGTGGCAAAGTGAGCAAGGGACCCACGTCTGGGCATACACTGCCAACTTAGGGCGAACAAAGCAAACACAAGGAGATGATGGACGGAGCGCTGAAATTTTTCAGACACTCACCCCCAGTCACAGATCTGGGTTGAATCCATCATCGTTCTTTAGCTCACTTCGCCACCCCAGTTCAGACACAGCTATATGCAAATCAGACTTTACCCTGTGCCTCGTGGGAACAGTCCAGCCCGAACTGCCAAGCCATGTCTTTCCTGGACCGGAAACAAGCATCCTGGGACCGGTTTTGGGCTAACAGCCCTCATCAGCCAGGCTAGCTTGAATCCAGTGGCAAAGTGAGCAAGCGACCCACGTCTGGGCATACCCTGCCAAATAAGGGCGAACAAAGCAAACACAAGGAGATGATAGACGGAGCGCTGAAACTTTTCAGACACTCGCCTTCAGTCACAGATCTGGGTTGAATCCATCATCGTTTCTTAGCTCACTTCGCCACCCCAGTTCAGACACAGCTATATTCAAATCAGTCTTGACCCTGTGCCTCATGGGAACAGTCCAGCCCGAACTGCCAAGCCATGTCTTCCCTGGACCGGAAACAAGCATCCTGGGACCGGTTTCGGGCTAACAGCCCTCATCAGCCAGGCTAGCTTGAATCCAGTGGCAAAGTGAGCAAGGGACCCACGTCTGGGCATACACTGCCAACTTAGGGCGAACAAAGCAAACACAAGGAGATGATGGACTGAGCGCTGAAACTTTTCAGACACTCGCCCCCAGTCACAGATCTGGGTTGAATCTATCATCGTTCTTTAGCACACTTCGCCACCCCTGTTCAGACACAGCTATATGCAAATCAGTCTTGACCCTGTGCCTCATGGGAACAGTCCAGCCCGAACTGCCAAGCCATGTCTTCCCTGGACCGGAAACAAGCATCCTGGGACCGATTTTGGGCTAACAGCCCTCATCAGCCAGGCTAGCTTGAATCCAGTGGCAAAGTGAGCAAGGGACCCACGTCTGGGCATACCCTGCCAACTTAGGGTGAAGAAAGCAAACACAAGGAGATGATGGACGGAGCGCTGAAACTTTTCAGACACTCACCCCCAGTCACGGATCTGGGTTGAATCCATCATCGTTCTTTAGCTCACTTCGCCACCCCAGTTCAGACACGGCTATATGCAAATCAGTCTTGATCCTGTGCCTCATGGGAACAGTCCAGCCCGAACTGACAAGCCATGTCTTCCATGGACCGGAAACAAGCATCCTGGGACAGGTTTCGGGCTAACAGCCCTCATCAGCCAGGCTAGCTTGAATCCAGTGGCAAAGTGAGCAAGGTCCCCACGTGTGGGCATACCCTGCCAACTTAGGGCGAACAAAGCAAACACAAGGAGATGATGGACGGAGCGCTGAAACTTTTCAGACACTCACCCGCAGTCACAGATCTGGGTTGAAACCATCATCGTTCTTTAGCTCACTTCGCCACCCCAGTTCAGACACAGCTATATGCAAATCAGTCTTGATCCTGTGCCTCATGGGAACAGTCCAGCCCGAACTGCAAAGCCATGTCTTCCCTGGACCGGAAACAAGCATCCTGGGACAGGTTTAAGGCTAACAGCCCTCATCAGCCAGGCTAGCTTGAATCCAGTGGCAAAGTGAGCAAGGGACCCACGTCTGGGCATACACTGCCAACTTAGGGCGAACAAAGCAAACACAAGGCGATGATAGACTGAGCGCTGAAACTTTTCAGACACTCGCCCCCAGTCACAGATCTGGGTTGAATCCATCATTGTTCTTTAGCTCACTTCGCCACCCCTGTTCAGACACAGCTATATGCAAATCAGTCTTGACCCTGTGCCTCATGGGAACAGTCCAGCCCGAACTGCCAAGCAATGTCTTCCCTGGACCGGAAACAAGCATCCTGGGACCGGTTTCGGGCTAACAGCCCTCATCAGCCAGGCTAGCTTGAATCCAGTGGCAAAGTGAGCAAGGGACCCACGTCTGGGCATAGCCTGCCAACTTAGGGCTAACAAAGCAAACACAAGGAGATGATGGACGGAGCGCTGAAACTTTTCAGACACTCGCCCCCAGTCACAGATCTGGGTTGAATCCATCATCGTTCTTTAGCTCACTTCGCCACCCCTGTTCAGACACAGCTATATGCAAATCAGTCTTGACCCTGTGCCTCATGGGAACAGTCCAGCCCGAACTGCCAAGCCATGTCTTCCCTGGACCGGAAACAAGCATCCTGGGACCGATTTCGGGCTAACAGCCCTCATCAGCCAGGCTAGCTTGAATCCAGTGGCAAAGTGAGCAAGAGACCCACGTCTGGGCATACCCTGCCAACTTAGGGCGAACAAAGCAAACACAAGGAGATGATGGACGGAGCGCTGAAACTTTTCAGACACTCACCCCCAGTCACAGATCCGGGTTGAATCCATCATCGTTCTTTAGCTCACTTCGCCACCCCAGTTCAGACACAGCTATATGCAAATCAGTCTTGACCCTGTGCCTCATGGGAACAGTCCAGCCTGAACTGCCAAGCCATGTCTTCCCTGGACCGGAAACAAGCATCCTGGGACTGGTTTCAGGCTAACAGCCCTCATCAGCCAGGCTAGCTTGAATCCAGTGGCAAAGTGAGCAAGGGACCCACGTCTGGGCATACACTGCCAACTTAGGGCGAACAAAGCAAACACAAGGAGATGATGGACGGAGCGCTGAAATTTTTCAGACACTCACCCCCAGTCACAGATCTGGGTTGAATCCATCATCGTTCTTTAGCTCACTTCGCCACCCCAGTTCAGACACAGCTATATGCAAATCAGACTTGACCCTGTGCCTCGTGGGAACAGTCCAGCCCGAACTGCCAAGCCATGTCTTCCCTGGACCGGAAACAAGCATCCTGGGACCGGTTTTGGGCTAACAGCCCTCATCAGCCAGGCTAGCTTGAATCCAGTGGCAAAGTGAGCAAGCGACCCACGTCTGGCATACCCTGCCAAATAAGGGCGAACAAAGCAAACACAAGGAGATGATAGACGGAGCGCTGAAACTTTTCAGACACTCGCCTTCAGTCACAGATTGGGTTGAATCCATCATTGTTCTTTAGCTCACTTCGCCACCCCAGTTCAGACACAGCTATATTCAAATCAGTCTTGACCCTGTGCCTCATGGGAACAGTCCAGCCCGAACTGCCAAGCCATGTCTTCCCTGGACCGGAAACAAGCATCCTGGGACCGGTTTCAGGCTAACAGCCCTCATCAGCCAGGCTAGCTTGAATCCAGTGGCAAAGTGAGCAAGGGACCCACGTCTGGGCATACACTGCCAACTTAGGGCGAACAAAGCAAACACAAGGAGATGATGGACTGAGCGCTGAAACTTTTCAGACACTCGCCCCCAGTCACAGATCTGGGTTGAATCCATCATTGTTCTTTAGCTCACTTCGCCACCCCTGTTCAGACACAGCTATATGCAAATCAGTCTTGACCCTGTGCCTCATGGGAACAGTCCAGCCCGAACTGCCAAGCCATGTCTTCCCTGGACCGGAAACAAGCATCCTGGGACCGGTTTCGGGCTAACAGCCCTCATCAGCCAGGCTAGCTTGAATCCAGTGGCAAAGTGAGCAAGGGACCCACGTCTGGGCATACCCTGCCAACTTATGGCTAACAAAGCAAACACAAGGAGATGATGGACGGAGCGCTGAAACTTTTCAGACACTCACCCCCAGTCACAGATCTGGGTTGAATCTATCATCGTTCTTTAACACACTTCGCCACCCCTGTTCAGACACAGCTATATGCAAATCAGTCTTGACCCTGTGCCTCATGGGAACAGTCCAGCCCGAACTGCCAAGCCATGTCTTCTCTGGACCGTAAACAAGCATCCTGGGACCGATTTTGGGCTAACAGCCCTCATCAGCCAGGCTAGCTTGAATCCAGTGGCAAAGTGAGCAAGGGACCCACGTCTGGGCATACCCTGCCAACTTAGGGTGAAGAAAGCAAACACAAGGAGATGATGGACGGAGCGCTGAAACTTTTCAGACACTCACCCCCAGTCACGGATCTGGGTTGAATCCATCATCGTTCTTTAGCTCACTTCGCCACCCCAGTTCAGACACGGCTATATGCAAATCAGTCTTGACCCTGTGCCTCATGGGAACAGTCCAGCCCGAACTGCCAAGCCATGACTTCCCTGGACCGGAAACAAGCATCCTGGGACCGGTTTCGGGCTAACAGCCCTCATCAGCCAGGCTAACTTGAATCCAGTGGCAAAGTGAGCAAGAGACCCACGTCTGGGCATACCCTGCCAACTTAGGGCGAACAAAGCAAACACAAGGAGATGATGGACGGAGCGCTGAAACTTTTCAGACACTCACCCCCAGTCACAGATCTGGGTTGAATCCATCATCGTTCTTTAGCTCACTTCACCACCACAATTCAGACACAGCTATATGCAAATCAGTCTTGATCCTGTGCCTCATGGGAACAGTCCAGCCCGAACTGACAAGCCATGTCTTCCATGGACCGGAAACAAGCATCCTGGGACAGTTTTCGGGCTAACAGCCCTCATCAGCCAGGCTAGCTTGAATCCAGTGGCAAAGTGAGCAAGGTCCCCACGTGTGGGCATACCCTGCCAACTTAGGGCGAACAAAGCAAACACAAGGAGATGATGGACGGAGCGCTGAAACTTTTCAGACACTCACCCGCAGTCACAGATCTGGGTTGAAACCATCATCGTTCTTTAGCTCACTTCGCCACCCCAGTTCAGACACAGCTATATGCAAATCAGTCTTGATCCTGTGCCTCATGGGAACAGTCCAGCCCGAACTGCAAAGCCATGTCTTCCCTGGACCGGAAACAAGCATCCTGGGACCGGTTTTGGGCTAACAGCCCTCATCAGCCAGGCTAGCTTGAATCCAGTGGCAAAGTGAGCAAGAGACCCACGTCTGGGCATACCCTGCCAACTTAGGGCTAACAAAGCAAACACAAGGAGATGATGGACGGAGCGCTGAAACTTTTCAGACACTCGCCCCCAGTCACAGATCTGGGTTGAATCCATCATCGTTCTTTAGCTCACTTCGCCACCCCTGTTCAGACACAGCTATATGCAAATCAGTCTTGACCCTGTGCCTCATGGGAACAGTCCAGCCCGAACTGCCAAGCCATGTCTTCCCTGGACCGGAAACAAGCATCCTGGGACTGATTTCGGGCTAACAGCCCTCATCAGCCAGGCTAGCTTGAATCCAGTGGCAAAGTGAGCAAGAGACCCACGTCTGGGCATACCCTGCCAACTTAGGGCGAACAAAGCAAACACAAGGAGATGATGGACGGAGCGCTGAAACTTTTCAGACACTCACCCCCAGTCACAGATCCGGGTTGAATCCATCATCGTTCTTTAGCTCACTTCGCCACCCCAGTTCAGACACAGCTATATGCAAATCAGTCTTGACCCTGTGCCTCATGGGAACAGTCCAGCCTGAACTGCCAAGCCATGTCTTCCCTGGACCGGAAACAAGCATCCTGGGACCGGTTTCAGGCTAACAGCCCTCATCAGCCAGGCTAGCTTGAATCCAGTGGCAAAGTGAGCAAGGGACCCACGTCTGGGCATACACTGCCAACTTAGGGCGAACAAAGCAAACACAAGGAGATGATGGACGGAGCGCTGACATTTTTCAGACACTCACCCCCAGTCACAGATCTGGGTTGAATCCATCATCGTTCTTTAGCTCACTTCGCCACCCCAGTTCAGACACAGCTATATGCAAATCAGACTTTACCCTGTGCCTCGTGGGAACAGTCCAGCCCGAACTGCCAAGCCATGTCTTTCCTGGACCGGAAACAAGCATCCTGGGACCGGTTTTGGGCTAACAGCCCTCATCAGCCAGGCTAGCTTGAATCCAGTGGCAAAGTGAGCAAGCGACCCACGTCTGGCATACCCTGCCAAATAAGGGCGAACAAAGCAAACACAAGGAGATGATAGACGGAGCGCTGAAACTTTTCAGACACTCGCCTTCAGTCACAGATCTGGGTTGAATCCATCATCGTTCTTTAGCTCACTTCGCCACCCCAGTTCAGACACAGCTATATTCAAATCAGTCTTGACCCTGTGCCTCATGGGAACAGTCCAGCCCGAACTGCCAAGCCATGTCTTCCCTGGACCGGAAACAAGCATCCTGGGACCGGTTTCGGGCTAACAGCCCTCATCAGCCAGGCTAGCTTGAATCCAGTGGCAAAGTGAGCAAGGGACCCACGTCTGGGCATACACTGCCAACTTAGGGCGAACAAAGCAAACACAAGGAGATGATGGACTGAGCGCTGAAACTTTTCAGACACTCGCCCCCAGTCACAGATCTGGGTTGAATCCATCATTGTTCTTTAGCTCACTTCGCCACCCCTGTTCAGACACAGCTATATGCAAATCAGTCTTGACCCTGTGCCTCATGGGAACAGTCCAGCCCGAACTGCCAAGCCATGTCTTCCCTGGACCGGAAACAAGCATCCTGGGACCGGTTTCGGGCTAACAGCCCTCATCAGCCAGGCTAGCTTGAATCCAGTGGCAAAGTGAGCAAGGGACCCACGTCTGGGCATACCCTGCCAACTTAGGGCTAACAAAGCAAACACAAGGAGATGATGGACGGAGCGCTGAAACTTTTCAGACACTCGCCCCCAGTCACAGATCTGGGTTGAATCTATCATCGTTCTTTAGCACACTTCGCCACCCCTGTTCAGACACAGCTATATGCAAATCAGTCTTGACCCTGTGCCTCATGGGAACAGTCCAGCCCGAACTGCCAAGCCATGTCTTCCCTGGACCGGAAACAAGCATCCTGGGACCGATTTTGGGCTAACAGCCCTCATCAGCCAGGCTAGCTTGAATCCAGTGGCAAAGTGAGCAAGGGACCCACGTCTGGGCATACCCTGCCAACTTAGGGTGAAGAAAGCAAACACAAGGAGATGATGGACGGAGCGCTGAAACTTTTCAGACACTCACCCCCAGTCACGGATCTGGGTTGAATCCATCATCGTTCTTTAGCTCACTTCGCCACCCCAGTTCAGACACGGCTATATGCAAATCAGTCTTGACCCTGTGCCTCATGGGAACAGTCCAGCCCGAACTGACAAGCCATGTCTTCCATGGACCGGAAACAAGCATCCTGGGACAGGTTTCGGGCTAACAGCCCTCATCAGCCAGGCTAGCTTGAATCCAGTGGCAAAGTGAGCAAGGTCCCCACGTGTGGGCATACCCTGCCAACTTAGGGCGAACAAAGCAAACACAAGGAGATGATGGACGGAGCGCTGAAACTTTTCAGACACTCACCCGCAGTCACAGATCTGGGTTGAAACCATCATCGTTCTTTAGCTCACTTCGCCACCCCAGTTCAGACACAGCTATATGCAAATCAGTCTTGATCCTGTGCCTCATGGGAACAGTCCAGCCCGAACTGCAAAGCCATGTCTTCCCTGGACCGGAAACAAGCATCCTGGGACAGGTTTAAGGCTAACAGCCCTCATCAGCCAGGCTAGCTTGAATCCAGTGGCAAAGTGAGCAAGGGACCCACGTCTGGGCATACACTGCCAACTTAGGGCGAACAAAGCAAACACAAGGCGATGATGGACTGAGCGCTGAAACTTTTCAGACACTCGCCCCCAGTCACAGATCTGGGTTGAATCCATCATTGTTCTTTAGCTCACTTCGCCACCCCTGTTCAGACACAGCTATATGCAAATCAGTCTTGACCCTGTGCCTCATGGGAACAGTCCAGCCCGAACTGCCAAGCCATGTCTTCCCTGGACCGGAAACAAGCATCCTGGGACCGGTTTCGGCTAACAGCCCTCATCAGCCAGGCTAGCTTGAATCCAGTGGCAAAGTGAGCAAGGGACCCACGTCTGGGCATACCCTGCCAACTTAGGGCTAACAAAGCAAACACAAGGAGATGATGGACGGAGCGCTGAAAGTTTTCAGACACTCGCCCCCAGTCACAGATCTGGGTTGAATCCATCATCGTTCTTTAGCTCACTTCGCCACCCCTGTTCAGACACAGCTATATGCAAATCAGTCTTGACCCTGTGCCTCATGGGAACAGTCCAGCCCGAACTGCCAAGCCATGTCTTCCCTGGACCGGAAACAAGCATCCTGGGACCGATTTCGGGCTAACAGCCCTCATCAGCCAGGCTAGCTTGAATCCAGTGGCAAAGTGAGCAAGAGACCCACGTCTGGGCATACCCTGCCAACTTAGGGCAAACAAAGCAAACACAAGGAGATGATGGACGGAGCGCTGAAACTTTTCAGACACTCACCCCCAGTCACAGATCCGGGTTGAATCCATCATCGTTCTTTAGCTCACTTCGCCACCCCAGTTCAGACACAGCTATATGCAAATCAGTCTTGACCCTGTACCTCATGGGAACAGTCCAGCCTGAACTGCCAAGCCATGTCTTCCCTGGACCGGAAACAAGCATCCTGGGACCGGTTTCAGGCTAACAGCCCTCATCAGCCAGGCTAGCTTGAATCCAGTGGCAAAGTGAGCAAGGGACCCATGTCTGGGCATACACTGCCAACTTAGGGCGAACAAAGCAAACACAAGGAGATGATGGACGGAGCGCTGAAATTTTTCAGACACTCACCCCCAGTCACAGATCTGGGTTGAATCCATCATCGTTCTTTAGCTCACTTCGCCACCCCAGTTCAGACACAGCTATATGCAAATCAGACTTTACCCTGTGCCTCGTGGGAACAGTCCAGCCCGAACTGCCAAGCCATGTCTTCCCTGGACCGGAAACAAGCATCCTGGGACCGGTTTTGGGCTAACAGCCCTCATCAGCCAGGCTAGCTTGAATCCAGTGGCAAAGTGAGCAAGCGACCCACGTCTGGCATACCCTGCCAAATAAGGGCGAACAAAGCAAACACAAGGAGATGATAGACGGAGCGCTGAAACTTTTCAGACACTCGCCTTCAGTCACAGATTGGGTTGAATCCATCATCGTTTCTTAGCTCACTTCGCCACCCCAGTTCAGACACAGCTATATTCAAATCAGTCTTGACCCTGTGCCTCATGGGAACAGTCCAGCCCGAACTGCCAAGCCATGTCTTCCCTGGACCGGAAACAAGCATCCTGGGACCGGTTTCGGGCTAACAGCCCTCATCAGCCAGGCTAGCTTGAATCCAGTGGCAAAGTGAGCAAGGGACCCACGTCTGGGCATACACTGCCAACTTAGGGCGAACAAAGCAAACACAAGGAGATGATGGACTGAGCGCTGAAACTTTTCAGACACTCGCCCCCAGTCACAGATCTGGGTTGAATCCATCATTGTTCTTTAGCTCACTTCGCCACCCCTGTTCAGACACAGCTATATGCAAATCAGTCTTGACCCTGTGCCTCATGGGAACAGTCCAGCCCGAACTGCCAAGCCATGTCTTCCCTGGACCGGAAACAAGCATCCTGGGACCGGTTTCGGGCTAACAGCCCTCATCAGCCAGGCTAGCTTGAATCCAGTGGCAAAGTGAGCAAGGGACCCACGTCTGGGCATACCCTGCCAACTTATGGCTAACAAAGCAAACACAAGGAGATGATGGACGGAGCGCTGAAACTTTTCAGACACTCGCCCCCAGTCACAGATCTGGGTTGAATCTATCATCGTTCTTTAGCACACTTCGCCACCCCTGTTCAGACACAGCTATATGCAAATCAGTCTTGACCCTGTGCCTCATGGGAACAGTCCAGCCCGAACTGCCAAGCCATGTCTTCCCTGGACCGTAAACAAGCATCCTGGGACCGATTTTGGGCTAACAGCCCTCATCAGCCAGGCTAGCTTGAATCCAGTGGCAAAGTGAGCAAGGGACCCACGTCTGGGCATACCCTGCCAACTTAGGGTGAAGAAAGCAAACACAAGGAAATGATGGACGGAGCGCTGAAACTTTTCAGACACTCACCCCCAGTCACGGATCTGGGTTGAATCCATCATCGTTCTTTAGCTCACTTCGCCACCCCAGTTCAGACACGGCTATATGCAAATCAGTCTTGACCCTGTGCCTCATGGGAACAGTCCAGCCCGAACTGCCAAGCCATGACTTCCCTGGACCGGAAACAAGCATCCTGGGACCGGTTTCGGGCTAACAGCCCTCATCAGCCAGGCTAACTTGAATCCAGTGGCAAAGTGAGCAAGAGACCCACGTCTGGGCATACCCTGCCAACTTAGGGTGAACAAAGCAAACACATGGAGATGATGGACGAAGCGCTGAAACTTTTCATACACTCACCCCCAGTCACAGATCTGGGTTGAATCCATCATCGTTCTTTAGCTCACTTCGCCACCCCAATTCAGACACAGCTATATGCAAATCAGTCTTGATCCTGTGCCTCATGGGAACAGTCCAGCCCGAACTGACAAGCCATGTCTTCCATGGACCGGAAACAAGCATCCTGGGACAGGTTTCGGGCTAACAGCCCTCATCAGCCAGGCTAGCTTGAATCCAGTGGCAAAATGAGCAAGGTCCCCACGTGTGGGCATACCCTGCCAACTTAGGGCGAACAAAGCAAACACAAGGAGATGATGGACGGAGCGCTGAAACTTTTCAGACACTCACCCGCAGTCACAGATCTGGGTTGAAACCATCATCGTTCTTTAGCTCACTTCGCCACCCCAGTTCAGACACAGCTATATGCAAATCAGTCTTGATCCTGTGCCTCATGGGAACAGTCCAGCCCGAACTGCAAAGCCATGTCTTCCCTGGACCGGAAACAAGCATCCTGGGACAGGTTTAAGGCTAACAGCCCTCATCAACCAGGCTAGCTTGAATCCAGTGGCAAAGTGAGCAAGGGACCCACGTCTGGGCATACACTGCCAACTTAGGGCGAACAAAGCAAACACAAGGCGATGATGGACTGAGCGCTGAAACTTTTCAGACACTCGCCCCCAGTCACAGATCTGGGTTGAATCCATCATTGTTCTTTAGCTCACTTCGCCACCCCTGTTCAGACACAGCTATATGCAAATCAGTCTTGACCCTGTGCCTCATGGGAACAGTCCAGCCCGATCTGCCAAGCCATGTCTTCCCTGGACCGGAAACAAGCATCCTGGGACCGGTTTCGGGCTAACAGCCCTCATCAGCCAGGCTAGCTTGAATCCAGTGGCAAAGTGAGCAAGGGACCCACGTCTGGGCATACCCTGCCAACTTAGGGCTAACAAAGCAAACACAAGGAGATGATGGACGGAGCGCTGAAACTTTTCAGACACTCGCCCCCAGTCACAGATCTGGGTTGAATCCATCATCTTCTTTAGCTCACTTCGCCACCCCTGTTCAGACACAGCTATATGCAAATCAGTCTTGACCCTGTGCCTCATGGGAACAGTCCAGCCCGAACTGCCAAGCCATGTCTTCCCTGGACCGGAAACAAGCATCCTGGGACTGATTTCGGGCTAACAGCCCTCATCAGCCAGGCTAGCTTGAATCCAGTGGCAAAGTGAGCAAGAGACCCACGTCTGGGCATACCCTGCCAACTTAGGGCGAACAAAGCAAACACAAGGAGATGATGGACGGAGCGCTGAAACTTTTCAGACACTCACCCCCAGTCACAGTTCCGGGTTGAATCCATCATCGTTCTTTAGCTCACTTCGCCACCCCAGTTCAGACACAGCTATATGCAAATCAGACTTTACCCTGTGCCTCGTGGGAACAGTCCAGCCCGAACTGCCAAGCCATGTCTTCCCTGGACCGGAAACAAGCATCCTGGGACCGGTTTTGGGCTAACAGCCCTCATCAGCCAGGCTAGCTTGAATCCAGTGGCAAAGTGAGCAAGCGACCCACGTCTGGCATACCCTGCCAAATAAGGGCGAACAAAGCAAACACAAGGAGATGATAGACGGAGCGCTGAAACTTTTCAGACACTCGCCTTCAGTCACAGATTGGGTTGAATCCATCATCGTTCTTAGCTCACTTCGCCACCCCAGTTCAGACACAGCTATATTCAAATCAGTCTTGACCCTGTGCCTCATGGGAACAGTCCAGCCCGAACTGCCAAGCCATGTCTTCCCTGGACCGGAAACAAGCATCCTGGGACCGGTTTTGGGCTAACAGCCCTCATCAGCCAGGCTAGCTTGAATCCAGTGGCAAAGTGAGCAAGGGACCCACGTCTGGGCATACACTGCCAACTTAGGGCGAACAAAGCAAACATAAGGAGATGATGGACTGAGCGCTGAAACTTTTCAGACACTCGCCCCCAGTCACAGATCTGGGTTGAATCCATCATTGTTCTTTAGCTCACTTCGCCACCCCTGTTCAGACACAGCTATATGCAAATCAGTCTTGACCCTGTGCCTCATGGGAACAGTCCAGCCCGAACTGCCAAGCCATGTCTTCCCTGGACCGGAAACAAGCATCCTGGGACCGGTTTCGGGCTAACAGCCCTCATCAGCCAGGCTAGCTTGAATCCAGTGGCAAAGTGAGCAAGGGACCCACGTCTGGGCATACCCTGCCAACTTAGGGCTAACAAAGCAAACACAAGGAGATGATGGACGGAGCGCTGAAACTTTTCAGACACTCGCCCCCAGTCACAGATCTGGGTTAAATCCATCATCGTTCTTTAGCTCACTTCGCCACCCCAGTTCAGACACGGCTATATGCAAATCAGTCTTGACCCTGTGCCTCATGGGAACAGTCCAGCCCGAACTGCCAAGCCATGACTTCCCTGGACCGGAAACAAGCATCCTGGGACCGGTTTCGGGCTAACAGCCCTCATCAGCCAGGCTAACTTGAATCCAGTGGCAAAGTGAGCAAGAGACCCACGTCTGGGCATACCCTGCCAACTTAGGGCGAACAAAGCAAACACAAGGAGATGATGGACGGAGCGCTGAAACTTTTCAGACACTCACCCGCAGTCACAGATCTGGGTTGAAACCATCATCGTTCTTTAGCTCACTTCGCCACCCCAGTTCAGACACAGCTATATGCAAATCAGTCTTGATCCTGTGCCTCATGGGAACAGTCCAGCCCGAACTGCAAAGCCATGTCTTCCCTGGACCGGAAACAAGCATCCTGGGACAGGTTTAAGGCTAACAGCCCTCATCAGCCAGGCTAGCTTGAATCCAGTGGCAAAGTGAGCAAGGGACCCACGTCTGGGCATACACTGCCAACTTAGGGCGAACAAAGCAAACACAAGGCGATGATAGACTGAGCGCTGAAACTTTTCAGACACTCGCCCCCAGTCACAGATCTGGGTTGAATCCATCATTGTTCTTTAGCTCACTTCGCCACCCCTGTTCAGACACAGCTATATGCAAATCAGTCTTGACCCTGTGCCTCATGGGAACAGTCCAGCCCGAACTGCCAAGCCATGTCTTCCCTGGACCGGAAACAAGCATCCTGGGATCGGTTTCGGGCTAACAGCCCTCATCAGCCAGGCTAGCTTAAATCCAGTGGCAAAGTGAGCAAGGGACCCACGTCTGGGCATACCCTGCCAACTTAGGGCTAACAAAGCAAACACAAGGAGATGATGGACGGAGCGCTGAAACTTTTCAGACACTCGCCCCCAGTCACAGATCTGGGTTGAATCCATCATCGTTCTTTAGCTCACTTCGCCACCCCTGTTCAGACACAGCTATATGCAAATCAGTCTTGACCCTGTGCCTCATGGGAACAGTCCAGCCTGAACTGCCAAGCCATGTCTTCCCTGGACCGGAAACAAGCATCCTGGGACCGATTTCGGGCTAACAGCCCTCATCAGCCAGGCTAGCTTGAATCCAGTGGCAAAGTGAGCAAGAGACCCACGTCTGGGCATACCCTGCCAACTTAGGGTGAAGAAAGCAAACACAAGGAGATGATGGACGGAGCGCTGAAACTTTTCAGACACTCACCCCCAGTCACGGATCTGGGTTGAATCCATCATCGTTCTTTAGCTCACTTCGCCACCGCAGTTCAGACACGGCTATATGCAAATCAGTCTTGACCCTGTGCCTCATGGGAACAGTCCAGCCCGAACTGCCAAGCCATGTCTTCCCTGGACCGGAAACAAGCATCCTGGGACCGGTTTTGGGCTAACAGCCCTCATCAGCCAGGCTAGCTTGAATCCAGTGGCAAAGTGAGCAAGAGACCCACGTCTGGGCATACCCTGCCAACTTAGGGCGAACAAAGCAAACACAAGGAGATGATGGACGGAGCGCTGAAACTTTTCAGACACTCACCCCCAGTCACAGATCTGGGTTGAATCCATCATCGTTCTTTAGCTCACTTCGCCACCGCAGTTCAGACACGGCTATATGCAAATCAGTCTTGACCCTGTGCCTCATGGGAACAGTCCAGCCCGAACTGCCAAGCCATGTCTTCCCTGGACCGGAAACAAGCATCCTGGGACCGGTTTTGGGCTAACAGCCCTCATCAGCCAGGCTAGCTTGAATCCAGTGGCAAAGTGAGCAAGAGACCCACGTCTGGGCATACCCTGCCAACTTAGGGCGAACAAAGCAAACACAAGGAGATGATGGACGGAGCGCTGAAACTTTTCAGACACTCACCCCCAGTCACAGATCTGGGTTGAATCCATCATCGTTGTTAGACCTGGCACCATTGGCGTGGGTCTCCCTTCCATTTTTTGCTGTTGCCTCTTATGTTTTTGCTGGTTTTAGATGCTTTTGGGCACTGTGCCACTGCTGTTCAGTGCCTCAGTGCAAGTGCTCCCTATGGTAAATTGATGTATGGATTAGTGACTCCATGATTGGCTTGTTTGGCTTACTGTCAGACCCTAGTACAGTGCACTGCGTGTGCCCAGGGCTTGTAAATCAAATGCTGCTGGTGGACTTGCAGCACTGGTTGTGCCACCCACCAGAGCAGGTTGTAAAGTGTGTCTCAGGCCTGCCATTGCAGAGCCTGTGGGCAGTCTGGTACTGCCATGTTGACTGGGCAAGTGTACCCACTTGCCAGTCCCTAAACCTTCCCTTTTATACATATTAGTCACCCCTAAGGTAGGCCCAAGGGCAGGGTGCATTGTAGGTAAAAGGTAGGACATGCCCTGGTGTGTGTGGCATGTCCTAATAGTGAATTACAGCCATTTTCGTTTTTCACTATTGCAAGGCTACCTGTTCCCCATAGGCCAGAATGGGCAGTTAGATTATTACATCTTATAATCCTAACTGACTCAGGGAACCAGGTAGAAATTCGAGTTTAGTATGCCTGAACTCAGAATGATAAAATACATCTTTTAGTGAAGTTGGTTTTAACATTCTGTGTTTGAAAATACCACTTTTAGAAAGTGGGTATTTTCTTGCCTAACTATCCAAGCCTGCCTCTGCTAGGTTGTGTATTCCTTGTCTGGAGTTTGAGTGACAGGGGCTGGGGGCTGCCAGGAGACAGGGTGAGTCAGCACAGGGCTGAATAGAGAGATCTGCATGCAGATAGGAGGGAGGAGTTGCACCTGGGACCTGAATAGGGCTGTGCCTTTCCTCCACAATGCTGGCTCCACCTCCTGTGGTGTGTCTGATGTCCCTGGCCTACACTGTGAAAGGAAAGAAGGAGTCTTGTCAACAAAGTGCTCCAGGACTGACCAGAACTGGTTTTGGACTAGGCAAGGGCCTCTCTGCCTTCAGAGAACAAAGAGAAAAGGTGTATAAAAAGGGGACCCAGACCCCTAGGAAATTAGATCACTTCTGGGAATCAAGATGAACCTTTGCTGAGGAGAAGAACCAGGAAGCAGAAGGAGGAGACTACCCCTGTGCTGTGTGTTTGGGGGTTGGCCTGCAGTGGTTGCTTCATTGCCAAAGAAAGGAGAAAAGGACTGAGTGTGCTTTCTATCAACTTGAAGAAGAATCTCCATGGGCTTGAACTAGAGCTTGCCTCCTGCCTGAAGTCTCAGGGATACAAGACTTCACCAACCAGCTCCCCCCTGAATTCCCTTGCTGGGAATTGAAGTGCCTGCTGTTGTGCTGGGCCTTCTGAGAGACTGTGTGTTGCCGGGAGCTGGAAGCGCGACGCAACAACGAGAAGCGTGTCGCCGCTGCAGCCGCTGTCATCGCATCGCCGAGGAAGCGAGACGCTGCTGCCGCTGTCATCATCACATCGCCGAAGCACGGCGCATCGCCGGAGAAGCGGGATGCTGCCACAGAGGACATTGTCGCATCACCGGAGAAGCGCGTCGCAGGGCCTGTCGCGGCTCCAAAGATCATCGAGTCGCCGCACGGCCGTCGGGCGTGCACGCATCGCACCAAAGTTGTCGCATCGCAACCAAGATGCCATTTTGTCGCATCGCACAGGAGAAGAGTATCGCATCGAGGTGCCATCTTGTCGCATCGCACCGGAGAGCAGTAAGAAACCGACGCATCACCTCCCCACACAGTAAGGAAGCGAGCATCAACTCCCCTGTGCAGCAGTAAGGAACCGACGCATCCACTTCCCTGAGTGTAAGGAACCGACGCATCACCTTCCCTGCGACCCTTTTGTTTTCTTTGCGTTACGCATTCAAGGTACATTGAGAGTAAAGTGTTGCATCTACAACTTGAGAGAACTGAACTATTTTATAACATTCTAAAGTCTATTTTTGAGTACAGTATTGTGGATTTTTGTCGTTTGGTCTTGTGTTAAGTCTATATAAAAATACTATTTTTATAATACAACCTGTGTGGTGTCCATCTGTAGTGTTGTCACTGTATTACTGTATGTGTTCACAAATGCTTTACACACTGCCTCTGAGATAAGCCTGCCTGCTCGTGCCAAGCTACCAAGGGGGTGAGCAGGGGTTATTTTAGGAGTGTAGCCCCTCACCCTGACTAGACGCAAGGGTCCCTATTTGTCACAGGTACCTACCTATGCCAACTAGAGACCCCCAAATCTAACAATCGTTCTTTAGCTCACTTCGCCACCCCAGTTCAGACACAGCTATATGCAAATCAGTATTGATCCTGTGCCTCATGGGAACAGTCCAGCCCGAACTGCCAAGCCATGTCTTCCCTGGACCGGAAACAAGCATCCTGGGACCGGTTTCGGGCTAACAGCCCTCATCAGCCAGGCTAGCTTGAATCCAGTGGCAAAGTGAGCAAGGTCCCCACGTGTGGGCATACCCTGCTAACTTAGGGCGAACAAAGCAAACACAAGGAGATGATGGACGGAGCGCTGAAACTTTTCAGACACTCATCCCCAGTCACAGATCTGGGTTGAATACATCATCGTTCTTTAGCTCACTTCGCCACCCCAGTTCAGACACAGCTATATGCAAATCAGTCTTGACCCTGTGTCTCATGGGAACCGTCCAGCCCGAACTGCCAAGCCATGTCTTCCCTGGACCGGAAACAAGCATCCTGGGACCGGTTTTGGGCTAACAGCCCTCATCAGCCAGGCTAGCTTGAATCCAGTGGCAAAGTGAGCAAGGGACCCACGTCTGGGCATACCCTGCCAACTTAGGGCGAACAAAGCAAACACAAGGAGATGATGGACGGAGCGCTGAAACTTTTCAGCACTCACCTGGGGGTGAGTGTCTGAAAAGTTTCAGCGCTCCGTCCATCATCTCCTTGTGTTTGCTTCATATATAAATCTGCCTAATTAAAAAAAGGTTTCCCCCTCACTTTCCATAGTTTAACAAACTTTGCTAGAGTAAGGGATCCATTTTAGCTTTAGTACAATCTGCCAGTGATAACTGCAACTGAAGAAAGGTCCTGATTGATTGCACTGATTCTATGAATGTCCTCGTATGAATACCAGAATGGAGTAGCTATATACAGTAGATTGGATTTAAGCTGGTTTGAGAGGATTGGATTTCAGATTTTTGAGGTGTTTTGTGGCCACTGGATTATCTTATATAGAGCCAATGGCCTTTAATTTTCAGTATAATTTTTATTTCAATTTGTGTGACCTGTGTGTTCTGATGCTGAGATTGTAGACAATCATCCATCTTATGAGATATACCCAAGGTTTGAGTGTAATTGATATTTAGGAGGTAACCGTTTGTTCTCCTTCAGGCCATTAGTCTGAATGGCTTCATTGTGAATAAATGAATGACCCCATAAATAATTTAATTATTGAAATAAAACTGCAACAGTGAACTGCTACCTCACAAGACATCCTAACACTACTGGAAAAACTGACAAGATGCACCGTATCATACAACAACAAAAAAACATTTTGATTTTATTTCTAATTCATATGTGATCATTTGTAAATCTTAAAGATAGGGGCAGAGGATTCCAATGCCGTAGAGGCAAGAAAGAGAATGATTGGCCATCAGCATAAACCCTCTTAAAAACAGGAATTTTCATAATGGATTAATGTTAGACCTCTCAGCCTTACTGTGTGTGGTCTTTGCCAAACTTTCTCCTTCCTCCTCCATTTTTTTGCTGATCTCAGTTTTGCTGGCCGTAGAAATCTGTGCACATTACCACTGCTAACCAGTACTAAACTGCATGTGCTCCTCCTTAAAACATGGTAACATTGGGTTATCCCCAATTGGCATATTTAATCTACTTACTTAGTTAATGTAAGTCCCTAGTAAAGTGGCACTACATGTGTTCAGGGCCTGTAGTTTGTGGGACCCACTTAAGTCACTCTTTAAACATACTGCAGGCCTACCATTGTAGCCTGTGTGTGCAGTTCTGAACTCTCATTTCGACCAGGCAAAAAAAACCTTTTGCCAGATCCAAGCCTTTCTTTATAATACATTTGTCACTCTTAGGGTAGGCCCTAAGCATTCCAGAGGGCAGGTTGCAATGTATTTAAAAATCAGGACACGCACTTTCATGTTTTACATGTCCTGGTAAAGACAAATCTTAAATTTATTTTCCACTATTGCAAGCACAAACTCTCCCAGTGGATAACATTGGAGTTACCGTAATACATTTAATAAGTTATAAATTCCAAATGGGAGCAGGTAACCAGTTAATGTTTGGTGTCTTTGGAATTGTTATGCTAATCCTAACTTATGGTGAAGGCAGATTTTAAATTACAGTTTTGAAAATGCCACTTTTAGAAAGTTGTCTTTTTCTCTGCCTTAGCCATGTAGGGCCAGATGTAGGTAGCTAGCATTTTGCGTTTCCCTAATTGCGAATCACAAGGATTCGCAATTAAGAAATCGCAAAATGCAATGTATGAAGGTGTATAGTACACCTTTTGCGATTCCTAAGGTGTCGCAAATGACCTACCTCATGAATATTAATGATGTAGGTCGCAATTTCCGACCCCCTAGGAATCGCAAAAATCACGGGGATGGTGGCCTGCTGAGATCAGCAGACCACCATGTCCATGATAGCTTTTAAATAAAGCAATCTTTTTTTTTGTAAAGCAGCCCGTTTTCCTTAAAGGAAAACGAGATGCTTTCCAAAACGAAAAATGAAAAGTTTTCTTTTCATTTTTAAGAGCAGGCAGTGGTCTGTGGGACCACTGCCTGCTCTTAAAAATAGTTTTACAAACATTCACAAAGGGGAAGGGTCCCTTGGGGACCCATTCCGGTTTGCGAATGGGTTACCACCTACTAGAAGTAGGTGGTAAAATGCGAATGTTTAGCGACCGCAATTGCGGTCACAAAACATTCATACATACCGATGCGATTCGGTATTAGGAAGGGACGCCCTAAACACGCCCCTTCCTAATACTCAATCGCAAACCCATTTTGCGATTCGGTAACAGGTTACCGAATCGCAAAATTAGGTTTGCTGCATCGGAAAAGCAATTTTTGCATTCGCAAACGGCCAGATTATGCTAATCTGCCCTTTTGCGAACTCAAAAATGCTTGATACATCTGCCCCTTAGTGCCTGTAGCCTATCTCTGGGTCACATGATTGGATCTAGCTGACAGATGGGCTTTGTGTATTCCTCCTAGACAGTCACACACAATAGAGAGCTTAAGTGTACCTAGATGGGCCATCACTGGCCGGATGGAAGGGCGAAGCTTGGCACAGTGCTCCTTACACTTGAATATGCTGTATACTGCCTCCACACAAAGGGCTACATATCCGCTGTAGTTAGTCTTGAGCCAGAGCCAGTAAGGCAGGACACGTGCATTTGAAAGGCATGCCTCTAGATGTGTCTCTCCTCTTCAAAGGCAAAGCTGGGTATAAATACTGGACCACAGACACTAACCCTTCAGTACGCTTCTGGATACTATGGATACTGTGGCAGGAAGAAAGACTGCTGTGCTGCTGAAAGGACTGCTACTCTGCAGAACTGCTGCTCTGAAGGACTTATTTCCTGCTGTGCTGACCTGCTATCTACTGCCATCTTGCCTGGGTGAGAAGGACTGGGTCTACATCTCTTGAACCCAGAACCCAGAGTGAATCAAAGGGCTACTTGGCTGGTCTCCTATCTGAAGCCTCAGAGATGCAACAGACTTTCATTCAACCTTGCCCCTGCACTTGGACTCTGCCATCTGTGAATCTACCCTGCCAAGTGGTGCCACCCTAGTCCTGGACCCTTGAAAATGGGCCTAATGTGCTTTGCCAGCCTCTGTGGATCCAGTGGAACTGACACATCTCCTCTGCTCTGGGGTGCAACCCCGAGCAGAACTGATGCATGGCCACTAATGTGTGGAGTCGAACCGCCACAAAAACCTGCATCACATTGCAGCCCGTTGCCTCATCTGAACCTCTGCTGCACAATGCATTCTCAGTGCAGGCCCTCACATCCCTCGTTGACGTCAGCCTTGATGACGATGTCGGACTCCACATCACAGCTTCTCAGAAACGAGGCATCGCCACGACTGAGCACTGCTCCCTCGACTCTGGTCTTTGCATTGCAAGCCCTCGTCGACGGGATTGTCCATGATGACGCTGGACCTTGCACTGCACCCACACTGCATCTCAGAACCGACACATTGCTTTGGCTGCACGAAGGATCTTTGATGTGGATCCTCGCAATTCCCAAACCAGGATTTAAGGTACTTTGTTCAGTGGGCCTAACTGGGACCCTGTAGCCAGCTCACGCTTCATCGCAGGCAGCTTGAACTTGTGACTTTGTCCCGGTCCGGCGTGACCAGATATCCACAGTTGGCGCTTTGTGCTTTAAAAGTGCATATCTCTTGTTGTACAGTGGGATTTTTGTTGTTTTGTTCTTATTTCATTTGTAAGAAATTACTCTATTTTTCTAAATCTGTTGGGGGCTCCTTTTGTAGTTTGTTTTCACTGTTAGTGTTTGAAGTGTTGTACAAATACTTTACCAATTGCCTCTGAGTTAGGCCTGACAGCT
The DNA here is from genome assembly GCA_963921515.1 of Calotriton arnoldi. Taxonomy (NCBI): domain Eukaryota; kingdom Metazoa; phylum Chordata; class Amphibia; order Caudata; family Salamandridae; genus Calotriton; species Calotriton arnoldi. The sequence goes on from CAWUFW010019348.1 coordinate 51,729, forward strand.
CTGTGCCAAGCTACCCGAGGGTTGAACACAGGTTAATTTAGGGTTTGATTGTGACTTCGCCCTCAGAAAAATTGTGGTTGCTGCATGAGAAGGGTTTAACCCATAACCTGATTTCTTACAGTGACACCCAGCTACTACTGACTTCACCAGTGTTGCAGATAAACTGGTGATGTATAGTTTGATAGCAAACACCTAAAGGCCTGAAAAGTAACCGCTTGGTTACTGGAAGCCAGTGGAGAGATTTAGGGTGGCTACAGGTGAATGCACTGGTAGGAAGATAGAGAATGAGGTGAGCGGCCACATTTCGAATGATCTGTTATCAGCAATGCAGGTGGTGAGAACTGAACTTACATAATGAATGGATGGGAGTCTGCCATTTTTCTAGCATTGTGGATTGGACAAGGATGTATTCATTTATTCACTGGCTGACACCAAAGGTGCCTCCTCATCACAGACAATGGCAAAGAGAAACAAAAGGTTAACAATATCTTAATATTTACTTGTCTTGTACAGGTCACAAATCCAGGTTGAGACATGGTTATCTATCAGGAAGTGTTGGTCAAACAAACAATTTAGTTAGCAGACATAGACACTGCATTTAAAAAAGCCTTAAGTTATTAGACAACTGCTTATCTTCGATGTTTAACCTAGGCATACACTTTCTATCTTACATACAAAATGGGTTGAATTTGATTATCCCTCCTTTTACCCTTTCGTGGAAAATGTCCAGTGAGACCAATGAGTTCATATTTGGTATCCAATTACACTGCTATTCAGTGCTTGGAATAAGAAGCCTAGGATCTTCAAGAAACCAAGTATCACCCTGACCACTATCTCTCTCACCAGTTGCAACATCACCAGTTTGATGCACAGCTCAGCTTTGATCACTTCTGGTGAGTTCATTACCGGTTGTTTTGTTATTCTGAGAGAAAACATTTATTTAACAATGTACTGCAAGACAACAACTTCCCAGTGTGGTCACTCACACCTCTTCAACCGTGACATCAGCTCGTTCATTACCCATAATTGGCAAATTCAACACTCGAATGGGTTTATGGTTTGAATGGGACACTTCATTGACCCCTGGACTGACCTGGTCTAAAAACATTATTTAAAAAAATACCAATAAACCTGACTCATGGCAATGATTATACGCATCTAATAACGTGTGCTAAGCATGACTATAATAGTGTTGGCATATTTTCCTGGTAGTAGAGGCACACTTGAAAGCAAAAATCTTGTGAAGTTTGTGTGATGGTGTAATTACTGCCCTCTAAAATGAGAGCATTCATTTTTTATTTTTTGGGGGCAGCAGTCTGTGTTCTGTCATAGTATACTCGGAATTAGGTGTAGCCCTCCCCCAGTCCCTATCAAACATTCTTTGTTTTCAAAATATCCCTCACAAACTAGATACCAGATATCAAACTATATTTTCTCTAAGTCCACAATGACATGTTTGTTTATAGTTGCCCTAAAGATCCTGGTCCGTCCTGCAGCTCCCGTTCTTTCTGCAGTTCCACACACCCCTGCAGCTCCTGTTCTTTCTGCAGTTCCACACACCCCTGCAGCTCCCGTTCTTTCTGCAGTTCCACACACCTCTGCAGCTCCCGATCTTTCTGCAGTTCCACACACCCCTGCAGCTCCCGTTCTTTTTGCAGTTCCACACACCCCTGCAGCTCCCGTTCTGTCTGCAGTTCCACACACCCCTGCAGCTCCCGTTCTGTCTGCAGTTCCACACACCCCTGCAGCTCGAATGCCCAGATCTCACTGCAGTTTCTGGGTTGAGCATTCCCTGCAGCTCCGGTCCTGACTGCACATTGACCTCCCTTCTCACCTGCCTCCTCAGAATCAAACTTCGCTGCCTCTCTTACCCTTATTGCAGCCTCAGGACTCATCTTATCTACTGCCCTGTTGCTGGCACTACAGATTCGGGCTCAGCGTCTCCTGTCCTCTTTGCAGTTTCTGCGCCTACGGTTCCATCCAGCCCCTGGAAGCCATGCCTCTGCTGGGTCCATTGTTCTCCCTTCTTGTTTCTGCCATTCTTGGCTGGTTTTCATATAGTGCCTCCCTGAAGCTTCTGGCCTCCCTCCATCTCCTGTCCTCTGCATTACTGGACTCTTCTAGAAGCCCCTGGGTTGAGGGATTCCCGAAGCTCCTATGCTCCCTCTCCCACCTGCCATATAGACCTCTAAAGTCACTAATGCCCAGTATATGCAACTCATCCGGTTCAGATTTCGACTTTGCATTCTGGTAACTGTAGTTCTGTTCCCTCCCTTACAAGTGCATGACTACTGGTACCAGAATGCAAAGTTACAATCGAACCTGCATGAGCTACCGAGCAACCAAGCCAATAGGTACGTGGGTAACATGGAAGCACAGGCATGAACATGCAGACACAATTATGAGTACTGCCTACACCTACAGGCATACATGTGCAGCAATGTGCAAGGTGGCATCACCCAACCCATGGCTGGCATAGGAAACCACTGTGCACAGGACCCATGGAGGATCTTGGCCATCTGTCCCCCCTACCTTTGCTCCTTGCCATCAGATTACACGACTATACAGTCACTCAGCTGAGGGAAGGAGTGCCCCCTTGATGGTTTATCAGAGGTAAGCAGCCACGCTGCAGCACAATAGCGAGCTCATGTTGCCCACTGGTCCGGCTGTGGTCAAACACCACAGGCTACAGGCACGCTTCACAGAGCAGCAGCATCAAGTTGCCATTTTATGGAATATTTGTGGCACTTTAAATACAATAAACTATTTGTATATTCACAGAGACTCTGGAGAAGCACATCTTACGAATGTAAAGAAAGCGAAGAAAAGTACTTTCAAATAACAATTAACAACACTGACTGACACGCGGAATTATTCCATTTCTTCACGTTTGCAAACTGTTGCCGAACAAGCCGACTCTACAGCGGGGTCCATTTGTAATTCCGCCTCCATTAAATGTACTCCACTGGAGCAGTGCGTTCTGCAGCCTCTCATCTTGTTGTGCCAATGTTCTCCAGAGCCGCTCCAAGCTGCCTGGATTTAGAAGCCCCAAGGCTTTTGAAAATGAACTCTTTGAATTGTTCTACCTGTACAGCAACGTTTCCCTAACTCGGCACTATCCGTGTATCTGCGCATGCGCCTGCGTGGTGTGAGGCTCTTGGAGGATTTAACCCCTTGAACATGCTGGTTAATTAGACGGTACAAAAAGCTACGAAAGTCCCAGAAGCTCAGTAACAACGTGTATATTATATTCCCTTTTTCTTCCACTAAAAACGAATTATAATAGCCGTGACAAGCAATTTTTAAATGTGCTAACATTCAGGAAATCTAGGTCAAACAGGATTACTTTAGAAGCCATCCCAGAGTCATTGGATGATCATCCAACTACTTAAGAAGTAATTTTCACGTCATCAGACATCATCAAGCTCTTGAAGTCATCTGCAGAGTTTAGAAACTTGAGCCTGATGATTCGAGAATGACTTGAAAATGAGTATCTGATGACTTCACAAGAAGTAATTGTTTCTGATGACCTGAGGATGACTTGAAAATGAGTACCTGATGACTTCACACAATGTGATTGATCCTGATGATCTCAGGAGGAATATTTGATTACTTGACAAGAGGAAATTGTTCCTGCTGATCTGAGCATGACTAGAAATTTGGTTTCTGATTATTTCACAAGCATTAACCATATGGAATAATTCCTTGGGATTCAAGGATGAATAGCTGAACACTTGAAGAGCTAATTCACCATTTTTGCTCCATTTTTATGTTTAACATGTTGACTAGTTGGATGATTTTGCAATTATTTGCTGATTACTGGACAATGAACTCCATTTAGATATTACATTATTTTTTAATTATCTGCAAATATGCAGAACGTCTGATTAAGAAAACTGTGTGGAGTCAGTCACTGGTTAATTAGGACTGGGGGAAATTTGCATTATGCCGGCATGATTCTCATAATGCTGGGAATATTCCCAAAATTATGCTATTTTGCCAGTATGTGTAATTATGCGCCATTCATGGTAAAACTTACAGCAAACCGTGCCATTTGTAGTTAACATTTACCGCTAACGCACAGGACTAATAATAATGGTAGCACCTGTTGTTCACTCTTCTTTTGTTTAAATGTGTCCTTGAGCCAAAATACCGAAAACTGATGCTGGGGCGAATTTCATGCTAAAATATAGCATGAAACGACAGATGTCCACTTCGCGCAATTACGTGAAATTTCATGTAATTACGTGAAAGCAATTTATGGAAATTTTGCGCAACCCTAGATACTATTTGTTGGTCTTTATTGACTTTTAAACCATTTGAACTGATATTAATGGGTAGAAGCAAGCATTGGGTGTTAAAAAGATCAATGCATGATACTGATATTGATAAAAATCGGACATTGTGGGCAGAGCTACTAAAATTAAATGGCAAAGAACTGTGCAATTAGCAGGTAGGTTTACTAAATTAGGTGTGAGGGTGTGTGCACATTTTAAAAGAAAAAAAGGCAAACTAGACAGCACGTTTCTGTTACCAAATCTACTTGACACTTTAATTTGGTGTATTAAAGAGACACATTTTGGTGAATCGCAACTGTGCAACATTTGTATGCGCTCTGATGCAGAAAGGAAGTAGACAAAAAATTTTAGAAAACATACACTGGGTGAGTTACAGCAAAGACACAATGTGAGGAATTCATTACTAGACATAATAAACGCTAATTATGCAAATTTCCGGTATGGGTTCATTCTCTTCCAGAAGCACCCAAGTGGCAAAAATGGATATGCAAATGTGCATGGTAGTGCACCAATTAAATAAAGATGGGTAAGCCAGGAGATGCATAGAGCTAAACCAGAGCCTAGTTGGGGGTCATGCTTGGCTCTAAGAACCAAAGCAGCTATAAAAAGATCTAACATGTAAATACTACAGCAAACGATAAAAATACCAGGCAGAGTCTCTGTGATTAAAATGGATTATTTCTTGAATGCTTATTTTTCACTTTAGAATATTAAATTATATCACTGCAATGACAATTGTTAAATTATTTGTTTTGTTCAAAATGAACTGTTTCCCACGTACAGTACTCTGACAGCACTGATATGAGTAAATCAAGATATATTATTTTGTCATGAGCACTGTATACATGACCAGTAATGTTTTTATGTCTCGCATAGGCAGCGCTTGCGCTGTGTCTTTGAGACATGCAGTATTCAGGATATGTGCATGAAGCTCCGCCTACTTTCCACCCATCTTTTTAATTGGCTCCTGTCACTGTCCTTTGTAAATAGTGGCTTTTTATTGGTCAGCAGGCTTTGTAGTCCCTCCTTAGTAATGCCTTGTCTCTTCTTGTAACCTCCCATGAGGTCACCCCCTGTTACATGTGATGTTACTCTGTAGGTTTTAATTACAGCCTCCGAGCACTATTTTCTTAAATGGTTTTGAGCAGGCAGGCAACGGTCAGTGACACACAGCACTTCCAGCGGGGCATGCCCGAGGAGCTTTATCCTTCATTATGGCGGCCGCACAGCTCGCAGGGTGACTTTCACTTTGCCAAACCCTGTTGCAGGCAGGACATGCTCAGTGAGACACATCACTTCCAGACGGCATGCCCGAGGCGCTTTATAATTCATTATGATCTTCCGGGGTCATAGCTCGGGGTTGATTATCTCTAAAGATAGGCATTTATGGTATTTACTAACAATAAAGGCTCAGACTACAGGGGATTCTTTCTTTGTTAGGCTTTGGGGGTCCCGTTGTTTCTGCGAGCACCTGCCCGTCACAGAGGGTAATTGCTCGGATTCTGTGGGAGTGCTGTAAACACAAGGCCTCGATGAAAATGCCCATTAGGTCTGGCAAATGTCATGCTTGGAGTCAGTGCTCGACTCCCTGGGCGTGGTCTACGCTGTGGTGGCACCAGGCAGCTTTTCTTTGAAATTAGGTGAAAGGGTGCAGCGTGGTAGCGGCTGGACGCTGGTCCATACGCCCTGCCTTTCATTTTAGCATGTATAGCTCCTAGAAACACGCAATGCAGCTGCTTAGGTGTTTTTTTTATTTTAAAACAAAATGCAATGCGTCATTAATAACTACAAGTAAAGAACGTTTCCGTTCCCCCAACGTTTGAGCCAGAATCGTCGAAATTATAATTAGGGCTCCCTGTTTCCGTTTTTACTGATTTTTACAGATAAATACAGACAGAAAACCATTTATTTTCCTGTCTGTATTTATTTTAAAATATGGATAAAAATGGAAATTGGGTTGTTTTTTGAGCGATTCTAAGTGAAGTCAGTCATGACTACCAGGCCAATAGCTCTGTCGATCGAAAGGTAAGGGGTTAAAAAAATAAAGGAATTTTAGTAAAGAGCCTTAAACAGCAATAGATATGCTCATATAAGAAAACATGCACATTTTAATATCAAGGGTGTGCATATTTTATCATCTGAGTGTGTTTATATCCCTGAAACCGGTCAGTTATTCAGGCATGAGTGCATATTTATCGGACAAATAAATGTAGAAATATACTCATTTCGGACTCATTTTTTCACAAAACCCAAAATAAATATGGATAAATACAGATAAAATTAGCAAAAAATAAATATGGATAAATACAGACGGAAATGCCTAAAAATAAATCCCATAAAACTGGGAGCCCTAATTATAATGCTATTTTCCTTGAGGGTGACAGCACAGTGTAAAGACATAATTTGTAGCTTTAATAGGACAAGGGTCATGTTCAGGGAATTAAAGGGTGGGGTCAGGATGCTTCCCCTGAGAAATTTGTGAGTTGAAATATGTTCACATTTTGAAGGGCAGCGCACTCAGCAATGAAGCTATGTTTGTTTTCGCTCTTTCTTTTGCAGGGCGTTTTGCAGAGCTAACGAACAGCACAGCAGCAGCAGGCTGTGGAGCCAATCAGCGGCACAGTAAGCATGCTGCAGTACAGCACTGACAGCATGCATGTCGCTAAGCTGCCCTAGGTACGCGGTAGAGTGGCCAACAGCACAGCTGTGGTAGGCATTGCATGGATGGTAAACAGCACTGCAGTGTTATGGGCCACAGAGCTCACCGCCAGCAGTCGTGCTGTAGCACAGCCCGACAGCACAGCATGGATGTTATGTGGGGTGATTAAGAGTAAAGATGTAGCGAGCGGGACGAACAACACAGCTGCATGATGCAGGCCCTAGTCCTGTTTCTCTAATCTTGTGCATCTGTGCCCAGGCCAGTAACCTCGCAGCTCCGCCAGCATAGGTGTGCACGAAACTGCAACACGCAAACCCAGCCTGTGGAGGAAGTGCAGAGCAAAGATGTATGCAAGGCCAGCTCACCTTGTGCGGTTAATCAATCACCGTGTGCGTAGTTATGAGTGCACTCGGGTAAGGCTTGCCCTCTCTGTACCCCCTTGCAGGGCATTAGTGCGAAGGCCTGGTCAACCGTGGCCACAAAAAAGCCAAGTGTAGCGGCCCTGGTTATTCACGGTTCTGCCAGAAATAATTTTTGCGTTTAGGGTTCCTGTGTGACGTCACGTAGAGTTTGTTTCTTAGTCATTCATGCTTGTCTGGGATCAAGGCATCCCATTTAGCATTACTAGCCAGCTGTCCACCATATGGAAAGCTTCTGGCCATTGACGAGGGAAAGGGTGATTCAAAACTTAAAATAGTCCTTAATCTAAAGAGAATTGAATTCTCACATGAAAACCTCAGTCCGTTAATTGTTATTTAGAGTTAACAGAAAGCAGCACTGCCTGAGCTTCCAAAACTAACCAGACAGCAGTGCTGCCCCCTTCCAATCCAAGAACTGACCCCCATAACCATGGCTAAGCTGCACTGCTGCCTCAAAAACATCCCCAAAGCAGCAGAGGTCTCATACATTCTTTCTAAAACAGCGACACCCAAATACTGACCAAAGCAGAAGTGATCCCCAAAGACAGACGAAACATGCTAAAAGCAGTACAACCTAATACACTCAATCAAGAAACACTGAGCACCAAACATTGCCCAAAGCAGAAGTGATCCCCAAAGACACACTAAGCCAACGAAAGCAGTACGGACCCAAAAATAGTTCATTAAGCAAATCTGAGCATTTGCAACACCAATAGCTCAAAGTTTCGCTAATGCGAGACATATTGCATTGCAAATGCTTGTTTGTATCTGGAGCAACACTGTTGCCTGTTAAATCTCACTTCTGTGAATTGTTTTGTATAACTGAAGTGAATGTATTCAGTGGTGGTATCAGATTTGGTTTTTGTTAGATTTGGGGGTCTCTAGTTGGCAGAGGTAGGTACCTTTGTCCAAATAGGGACCCTTGAGTATAGTCAGGGAAAGTAGGTACACTCCTGAAATAACCCCTGCTCACCCTCTTGGTAGCTTGGCACGAGCAGACAGGCTTAGTTCAGAGGCAGTGTGTAAAGCATTTGTGAACACATACAGTAATCAAGTGACAACACTACAAATGGACACCACACAGGTTATATATTTATAAAAATAGGTATACTTTATATAGATTTATCACAAGACCATAAACGACAAAAATAATCCACAATACTGTCAAGAGTGCTTAGTTCTGATCAAAAAGGCTTAATTCAAGGTTCTGTGCGAGTCGGTAGCCTCCTCCGGCTACGGCGATGTCGAGAACAAACAGAGTCTAACAAATCCAGCTGACCGCGTCGAGACGGGCCAACACAGCGTAGACAGACTCGGTCACAGTACCTTTTACTTGAAGCGGCAGGCACGGGCATGCGAGCCGGATGGCTGTCTCGCCGCGGTCGCGATGCAAAATGGAAGCGTTGCAGTTCGCGTTGTCCCTCGATGCGGTGCAGGCAGCGGCTCGTTGACGTCGTCGAGACGGAGTCGGTGAGACCAGGGCCGTGCATTGCAGGGCGAGACGGTGCTTCGATGCGGTGCTGGCAGGTTGCGGTGCGGCGACGGAGCCGGATTCAGGAGCTGGCGTCGATCAGTCCGGACAGCGGTGCGAGTCGGGCGGTGCGTCGCAAAGCGTGCGAGCGGTGCCCAACTCCGGTGCGGTCACAGGACTCGAACTCAGCAGCAGTGACCGTGTCGGTCGGACCAGTTCGATTCGGCGTAGCGAAGCGTTGCAGGACGCGTTGTCCCTCGATGCGGTGCAGGCAGCGGCTCGTTGACGGAGTCGGTGAGACCAGGGCCGTGCATTGCAGGGCGAGACGGTGCTTACAGGACACCGAGTCGGTCGTGAGAGTCGGTCACAGCTCTCTACCTCTGTAGCCACTGAAACAGAGTTTCCAGCAGCAATTCACAAAGGGGGTGAAGTCCAATGGTCCTGGGACTTCGGTCAGGGGGCAAGCTCTCTTCCAAGCCCTTGGAGATCCTTCACAAGTTGATGAAAGTCACAGCAAAGCAAAAGTTCCTTTCTCCTTTCTTTGGCAGTCAGGCAAACCACTGCAGGCCAATCCCCAAGCAGCACTTCAGGCTTAGGGATAGTCTCTCCTCAGTTTCTTCTTGGTTCCGCTCCTCAGCAAAGGTTTCTTCTTGTTCCCAAAAGTGATCTAATTTTCCTGGGGTCTGGGTGCCCCTCTTATACCCTGATTCTCTTTGTTCTCTGGAGGCAGAGAGGCCTCTGCCTAGTCCAAAACCAGTTCTGGTCAGTCCTGGAGCACTTTGTTTTTCTGACTCCTTCTTTCCTTTCAGAATGTGGGGCAGAGTGCTCAGCCGCCCGGCAGGAGGTGGAGCCAGCATTGTGGAAGGCAGGCACAGCCCTATTCAGACCCAGGTGCAACTCCTCCCTCCACTCTGGATGCAGATCTTTCTATTCAGCCCTGTGCTGACTCACCCTGTCTCCTGTAGCCACCCCCAGCCCCTGTCACTCAATCTCCAGACAAGGAATACACAACCTAGCAGAGGCAGGCTTGGATAGTTAGGCAAGAAAATACCCACTTTCTAAAAGTGGTATTTTCAAACACAGAATGTTAAAACCAACTTCACTAAAAGATGTATTTTATCATCCTGAGTTCAGGCATACTAAATTCGTTTTTCTACCATGTTCCTGGGTCAGTTCTGACTATAAGGTGTAATAGTCAGTCTGCCCATTCTGGCCTATGGGGAGCAGGTAGCCTTGCAATAGTGAAAAACGAAAATGGCTGTAATTCACTATTAGGACATGCCACACACACCAGGGCATGTCCTACCTTATACTTACAATGCACCCTGCCCTAGGGCCTACTTTAGGGGTGACCAACATGCAGTAAAGGGAAGGTTTAGGGACTGGTAAGTGGGTGCACTCACCAAGTCGACATGGCAGCCCTAGGCTGCACACAGGCTCTGCAATGGTAGGCCTCAGACACACTTTACAAGCTGCTTCTGTGGGTGGCACAACCCGTGCTGCAAGCCCAGCAGCAGCATTGGATTTACAAGCCCTGGGCACACTCAGTGCACGGTACTAGGCACTGACAAGTAAACCAATCATCCAATCATGGAGTCACTAATACATACATCAATTCACGATAGGGAGCACTTGCACTTTGGCACTGATTAGCAGCGGCAAAGTGCCCATGAGCATCTAGTCCAGCAAAAACATATCAGCAACAGTGGAGGCATTACGAAAAAATGGAAGGGAGACCCACGCCAAGGATGCCAGGTCTAACACGTGTCCCCTCCAGCTGAAATGTGGGGAGAACTATCCTACCCCTAGGGAGTTCTCATCGCAAAGGCGGAAAATCTGGACAGTCCATCAGCATTGGCGTGTTCTGTACCAGGGCGGTGTTCCACCGTAAAGTCCATCCCCTGTAGGGAAATGGACCACCTCAAAAGCTTTGGATTCTCACCCCTCATCTGCATCAACCATCTGAGGGGCCTGTGGTCTGTCTGAACCCGGAAGTGAGTCCCAAACAGGTCTGGTCTCAGCTTCTTCAGAGCCCAGACCACAGCAAATGCCTCACGCTCAATAGCACTCCATCTCTGTTCCCGGGAAGTAACCTCCTACTGATGAAGGCTACAGGTTGGTCTAGGCCCTCCTCATTGATCTGTGATAGAACAGCCCTTACACCATGCTCTGAAGCGTCGGTCTGAACAATGAACTCATTGGAGAAGTTGGGTGCCTGGAGCACAGGCGCCGTGCACATGGCAGTCTTCAAGGTGTCAAAAGCTTTTTGACAGGCGTCAGTCCAAATCACTTTCCTGGGCTGCTTCTTGGAAGTCAGCTCTGTCAAGGGGGCAACAATGCTGCCATACCCCTTGACGAATCTCCGGTAATACCCGGTGAGTCCTAGGAAGGCTCTCACCTCTGTCTGGGTCTTGGGGGCTCCCAAGCCAGAATGGTATCAATTTTCGGTTGGAGGGGCGCCACCTGGCCGCTCCCAACCTGGTGTCCCAAGTACACCACAGAACCCTGCCCAATCTGGCACTTACTCGCCTTGATTGTGAGGCCTGCCCTCCGCAGCGCCATCAACACTTCCCAGAGGTGGCGCAGATGTTCTTCCCAACTGGCACTGAACACTGCGATGTCATCCAGGTAGGCGGCACTGAAATCCTCCAGTCCAACCAACACCTGGTTGACCAACCTCTGAAAGGTGGCAGGGGCATTCTTCATCCCAAAGGGCATCACCCGGAACTGGTAGTGCCCATCTGGTGTGGAGAATGCTGACCTCTCTTTGCCCCATCAGTCAAGGCGATCTGCCAGTACCCAGACGTTAAGTCAAACGTGCTGAGGTACCGCGCAGCCCCCAACCGATCTATGAGCTCATCAGCTCTGGGGATGGGGTGGGCGTCAGTCCTGGTGACGGAATTGAGTCCCCTGTAGTCCACACAGAACCGGAGTTCTGGTGTGGCACCAAGCGCGGCAGCCTTTGGAACCAAGACCACTGGGCTGGCCCAAGGGCTGTTAGAGGACTCAATCACCCCTAGCGCAAACATCTTGGAGACCTCCTCCTTGATGCAGGCTCTGACCCTGTCAGTCACCCTGTAAGCCTTGTGCTTCACAGGAAGACTGTCCCCAGTGTCCACATCATGGACGCACCAATGAGTGACACTGGGAACCAGGGAGAACAGGTCAGGGAACTGTCCCAACAGTTGGCGACAGTCACCCTGCTGCTCAGGTGTCAGGGAGTTAGAGAGGTTTACTCCTCCACTGATCCATCTTGCTCTCGGGCTGACAGGAGGTCAGGAAGAGGCTCGGTCTCCTCCTCCATTCCATCATCTGTAGCTAAGAGCATGCCCACTTGGGACCTCTCCAAGTGGGGCTTCAGGCGGTTCACATGCAGGACCCGCAAGGGGTTCCTGGGAGACTGCAAGTCCACCAAATAGGTAACTGGACTCTTGCGCTCCACCACCGTAAAAGGGCCGGTCCACCTGTCCTGGAGCGCACAAGGCTCCACAGGGGCCATGACCCACACTTTCTGACCAGGCTGAAGCTCTACCAGAGTGGCATTCTGGTCGTACCACCGCTTCATCTCCTCCTGGCTGGCTTCCAGATTTGCCTCAGCAAGTTCTCTGAAATGCCTAATCTGGTTCCTGAAGGCCAGCATGTAACTGTATACATCCTGGGGAGGTTTCCTGGGAGATTGCTCCCAGCCTTCCTTGACCAAACTCAGAGGTCCTCGCACCGGGTGTCCATAGAGGAGCTCAAAGGGACTGAACCCTAGAGACTTCTGTGGCACCTCCCGGTATGCAAACAACAGGCATGGTAAGAGGACGTCCCATTTATGCTTCATGGGTTCTTCCAGACCCATAATCATGCCCTTGAGGGTCCGGTTGAATCTCTCAACCAGCCCATTTCCTTGAGGGTGGTAAGGAGTGGTGAACTTGTAAGTTACACCGCACTCCTGCCATAGGGACTTCATGTACTTGGACACGAAGTTGGTACCTCTGTCAGACACCACCTCTTGAGGGAATCCCACATGTGAGAAAATTCCCATCAGTGCCCGTCCCACCACGGGGGCCGTCACTGTCCTCAGAGGGAAGGCTTCAGGGTACCGGGTGGCATGGTCCACCAAGACCAGGATAAACCTGTTGCCCATGGCTGTCTTGGGGTCCAGTGGCCCCACAATGTCAATACCCACCCGTTCAAAGGGGGTGCTGACCACAGGGAATGGCTGGAGAGGAGCCTTGTGCTTCCTCCCACTCTTTCCACTTGCCTGGCAAGTCTGGCATGTCCTGCAGTGAGTGGTGGCACTCCTGCGCATCTGGGGCCAATAGAAATGGGTAACAAGCCTGTCAGAGGTCTTGTCCTGCCCCAGATGTCCTGCTAACGGTACATCATGAGCCAACCCCAGTAGGAAGGCTCTGAAGCGCTGGGGTACCACCAGCACACGGGCTGACCCAGGCTCAGCAAACTTAGGCTCTGAATACAGGAGACCATTCTCCCAGTAAATCCAATGTGATCCAGACTGATCACCTGCTGCCTGGTCTGTGGCCTGTTGCCTCAGACCCACGAGAGAGGGGCATGCGTTCTGCTCCTCGCAGAACTCTTCCCTGGAGGGTCCTCCTTCTTGCTGCCAATGGGTCAGCTCAGGTAGGTCCCCCAGTTCAGCTACCTGTTCCCCTGTAGGCTCCAGGGCATCCCCCTCAGGGTCTGCCTCCTCCTGGACCGTGGGAACTTCGGGGGCCGGTTTCCCGCGCCCCCTGCCTCCAGTCTCTCCGGAGGCGTGGGTTCGAATCCCACCGCTGCCACCAATGTTAGATTTGGGGGTCTCTAGTTGGCAGAGGTAGGTACCTTTGTCCAAATAGGGACCCTTGAGTCTAGTCAGGGAAAGTAGGTACACTCCTGAAATAACCCCTGCTCACCCTCTTGGTAGCTTGGCACGAGCAGACAGGCTTAGTTCAGAGGCAGTGTGTAAAGCATTTGTGAACACATACAGTAATCAAGTGACAACACTACAAATGGACACCACACAGGTTATATATTTATAAAAATAGGTATACTTTATATAGATTTATCACAAGACCATAAACGACAAAAATAATCCACAATACTGTCAAGAGTGCTTAGTTCTGATCAAAAAGGCTTAATTCAAGGTTCTGTGCGAGTCGGTAGCCTCCTCCGGCTACGGCGATGTCGAGAACAAACAGAGTCTAACAAATCCAGCTGACCGCGTCGAGACGGGCCAACACAGCGTAGACAGACTCGGTCACAGTACCTTTTACTTGAAGCGGCAGGCACGGGCGTGCGAGCCAGATGGCTGTTCGTCGCGGTCGCGATGCAAAAATGGAAGCGTTGCAGGACGCGTTGTCCCTCGATGCGGTGCAGGCAGCGGCTCGTTGACGCTCGTCGAGACGGAGTCGGTGAGACCAGGGCCGTGCGTTGCAGGGCGAGACGGTGCTTTGATGCGGTGCTGGCAGGTTGCAGTGTGGCGACGGAGCCGGATTCAGGAGCTGGCGTTGATCAGTCCGGACAGCGGTGCGAGTCGGGCGGTGCGTCGCAAAGCGTGCGAGCGGTGCCCAACTCCGGTGCGGTCACAGGACTCGAACTCAGCAGCAGTGACCGTGTCGGTCGGACCAGTTCGATTCGGCGTAGCGAAGCGTTGCAGGACGCGTTGTCCCTCGATGCGGTGCAGGCAGCGGCTCGTTGACGGAGTCGGTGAGACCAGGACCGTGCGTTGCAGGGCGAGACGGTGCTTCGATGCGGTGCTTACAGGACACCGAGTCGGTCGTGAGAGTCGGTCACAGCTCCCTACCTCTGTAGCCACTGAAACAGAGTTTCCAGCAGCAATTCACAAAGGGGGTGAAGTCCAATGGTCCTGGGACTTCGGTCAGGGGGCAAGCTCTCTTCCAAGCCCTTGGAGATCCTTCACAAGTTGATGAAAGTCACAGCAAAGCAAAAGTTCCTTTCTCATTTATTTGGCAGTCAGGCAAACCACTGCAGGCCAATCCCCCAAGCAGCACTTCAGGCTTAGGGATAGTCTCTCCTCAGTTTCTTCTTGGTTCCGCTCCTCAGCAAAGGTTTCTTCTTGTTCCCAAAAGTGATCTAATTTTCCTGGGGTCTTATACCCTGATTCTCTTTGTTCTCTGGAGGCAGAGAGGCCTCTGCCTAGTCCAAAACCAGTTCTGGTCAGTCCTGGAGCACTTTGTTTTTCTGACTCCTTCTTTCCTTTCAGAATGTGGGGCAGAGTGCTCAGCCGCCCGGCAGGAGGTGGAGCCAGCATTGTGGAAGGCAGGCACAGCCCTATTCAGACCCAGGTGCAACTCCTCCCTCCACTCTGGATGCAGATCTTTCTATTCAGCCCTGTGCTGAATCACCCTGTCTCCTGTAGCCACCCCCAGCCCCTGTCACTCAATCTCCAGACAAGGAATACACAACCTAGCAGAGGCAGGCTTGGATAGTTAGGCAAGAAAATACCCACTTTCTAAAAGTGGTATTTTCAAACACAGAATGTTAAAACCAACTTCACTAAAAGATGTATGTTATCATCCTGAGTTCAGGCATACTAAATTCGTTTTTCTACCATGTTCCCTGGGTCAGTTCTGACTATAAGGTGTAATAGTCAGTCTGCCCATTCTGGCCTATGGGGAGCAGGTAGCCTTGCAATAGTGAAAAACGAAAATGGCTGTAATTCACTATTAGGACATGCCACACACACCAGGGCATGTCCTACCTTATACTTACAATGCACCCTGATCTAGGCCTACTTTAGGGGTGACCAACATGCAGTAAAGGGAAGGTTTAGGGACTGGTAAGTGGGTGCACTCACCAAGTCGACATGGCAGCCCTAGGCTGCACACAGGCTCTGCAATGGTAGGCCTGAGACACACTTTACAAGCTGCTTCTGTGGGTGGCACAACCCGTGCTGCAAGCCCAGCAGCAGCATTGGATTTACAAGCCCTGGGCACACTCAGTGCATGGTACTAGGGACTGACAAGTAAACCAATCATCCAATCATGGAGTCACTAATACATACATCAATTCACGATAGGGAGCACTTGCACTTTGGCACTGATTAGCAGCGGCAAAGTGCCCATGAGCATCTAGTCCAGCAAAAACATATCAGCAACAGTGGAGGCATTATGAAAAAATGGAAGGGAGACCCACGCCAAGGATGCCAGGTCTAACAGTTTTCAATTAAAATAATGCACAGTGGAGTAAAGTGATTTTCATAGGATCACACAATTTGGCTAAATGGGAAAGCTTAGTAAAGTAGGTAGAATCAGGTGACCAGCTATATGTGCATCTCCGTTTGAGTGCCCTAACAATGTACATTATTTTATGTCAATTTATTAGGCAAAAGCGCTAAATAAAATTACAGAAGCACCCAGCGTAGCTCTGAGAGCGCTGGTGCAGTCAGGAATCCTCTTTGTGGAAACATTCAGATGCTGACACACCCTGCTTCCAAAAGCGCTTCGATTACCACTTCCAAAACATGAACCACTGAGCAGATAATAAAATGAGGGACTTCGTAGAAACTCTCGTTGGTGATGGGCGCCAACAAAGAGTGTCGCACCACCAGCAATGTAATGTCGCGGCCCGGACCGCGCTAAGTAGAACGCCGAGGGAGGGTGAATGTTGTACAACCCCCTCGAGCATAACTCTGTTGGGCTGACCCGGCGTACGCCTGGCCAGCGTGTGCTATGTGAATAAAAGGGGGCAGACGTGCTGGAGGCGGCCAGTTACGTACTAGCCAGCACACTAGTACTGCCTCACGTGTCTCATTGCCGGCCAGGCAAGGCCCCAACCACGACACGACATTGGCGACGAGGTGGTCTCACCCCTCGCAGCGCTCGAGTGTACCTCGCGCCAGCCACCTGCTTCGATGTGTGCCTGCGGGGCCGAGCGCCGGCGGCCCTTACGCCACCCCGCTGGCTCCACCGCCCCCGTCGTGGCCTGTCCGCGGCAGCCACTGCGTCACCTGCCCCGCCGCAGCGAGTGTGCGTGCCGGACTGCAGCTCCGATCACCCGCGGCGGGTGCGCCGAGACCGCCAGCCGCGGCACCACCATCAGCCACTGCTTTTCAGCCCGGTGAATGTTTCCGCGCGCGCAATCAAGCGCGAGGGCACGCTGCGCCACAGCGGGCCTACACCCTGTCATGGCCCTCTCTGCGGCCCACCACCTGCGCTGCCAGGCCTGTGTGGAAGTGTACATTGCTGCCCAGGCCCCACCGTCTCTTCGGCCTACCGCTACCTCACAGCTAGCCTGAACTGCTCCAGGCGGCCCTGCCATCCCTGCGACAAGCGCCAGCAACAGGGTTCAGCGCCACCCCGCAGCCACTGCCAAGAAGCGCTGCCAGGACACACTGCTGACCGGCCGGCACGCGCCCACCGCGCACATCTTCCACGAGTGCACGCCCTAGTACAACCCCACCTACTCGCCTGTCCTCATGGCGACCGTTCCACACCTGGAGCCTTTCATCATCACAGGTCCGCCACCCTCCCAAGCGGCCCGCTGGAGGGTGTGGGTGGAGCGCCTAGAAACGTACTTTGATGCTGCGGACATCCCGGCGCCGCGACGTCGCCCCATGCTGCTTCACCTTGGAGGGGCTGACATACACAAGATAGCGAAGACGGTGCGCAAAAATGGCCCTCCCAGGAACTACGCCACAATGCGCGACGCCATTACCGCCCACTTTGAGCCATACGCCAACCCGGATTACGAACGGTTCCTGCTCCGCCAAGCACGCCAACAACCAGACGAGTCAGTAGATGTCTTCTACGCGAGGCTCAAGGAGCTAGCAAGCACGTGCACCCTCCCAGATGAGGACGACGAGGTGAGGGCGCAATTTACCCAGGGTTGAGCATCGTCGAAGTTGCAGGAACGCGTTTTGGAGGCCCACAACATGCCGATGAGGGATATCCTCACGTTGGGTCGCTCCAAGGAACTGTCCAAGGTGAGGGCGGCACATATGGAAGCCAAGCCTACAGCGGTGGTCAAGGAAGAACCGGTGTGCACCATCAGGACAGATGCCCGACACCCGCGGGCGAAAGACAGCGTGCCCGCACCGCAACCATCCAAGCAGCCCCAGCGAAGCCGCCCGTGTGCGTGGTGTGGAGGCCCTTACCCCCATGAGGGCACCTGCCCTGCGAGCGGGAAAACCTGCAGTGCTTCCGGGAGATTAAACCACTACTCGAAAGTATGTCGCTCGTCACGAAGAGGGACGGCGAGAGGCCCACGCCGGCAAGTCCGAGCACTCGGCCCACTCCCCGACGACGACGACGAAGAGACCACAGTCCATGTGGTTCGAATGCTGCACTCTCTGTCAGCCTCTCAACACGCCACGCCGATGTGCGAAATCGACGTACAAGGCCAGGCAGCGGCCGCGCTAATTGACAACGGTGCCACGATCAATCTCATGGCCGCCAGTGTCTACCGGGGCTTATCAAATCCTCCCCCGCTCCGCGAAACCAGAGTACAAGTCTATGCATTCGGGACTCAAGCCCCCCTTCGACTGTGCAGAGTCTTCCAGGCTGACCTCTCCCACGAAGACACCCAGCAGCAGGCCAAAGTGTATGTGTCTCAGGAAGGAACCGGGTTTCTGCTCAGCTGCTGCACCGCCCAGGACCTCAATCTCATCCAATTTGCTTTCACGGTATACGCCCAGGACCTCAGCGGGCTGCTACGAGACTTCAGCTCCCTCTTCGAAGGCATCAGCTGTTTGAAGGGCCCAGCCATTCGGCTGCATATCGATAAGTCAATCGCGCCGGTGGCCCTCCGACACCGGCGAATCGCCTTCCATCTTCGCCCCAAAGTGGAGGCTGAGCTGCGTCTGCTGGAAAAAGCCAGAATTATTGAGCGAGTGACTGGCCCCACCCCGTGGGTGTCGCCCATCGTCATCGCAAAGAAGCCAAAGCAGCCAAACGCAGTCCGGATTTGTGTGGACATGAGGATCCCGAATCTTGCCATCAAACGGGAGCGCCACCTGACCCCGACTGTAGATGACATAATCGGAGAGCTAGCGGAGTCCCGGTGGTTCTCGAAAATGGACCTCCGTTCCGGATATCATCAGGTCCCCCTCCACCCGGACTCAAGGCCCATCACGGCATTCTCTACCCATGCAGGGCTCTGGCGATACACCCGCTTAAACTTTGGGATATCCAGTGCGGCCGAGGTGTTCCAGAACATTGTGAAGAACGTCCTCCAAGGCCTGGACGGCGTTCTTAACGTAAGCGACGACATCCTCGTGCATTCCCCATGTTGGAGCAACACCTCCTGCGCCTCCAAGCGGTGTTCGCTCGCCTACTAGACAACGGCCTCACCCTAAACCGGGAAAAGTGCGAGTTCCTAAGGCGAGACATTAGCTTCTTCGGATACCGGTTTTCGGATAAAGGCATCGGCCCTGACCCGGACAAAGTCAAGGACATACAGGAAGCTCCTGCCCCAACGTCCGTGTCCGGAGTCCGCCATTTTTTAGGGATGGTCACCTACTGCGGGCGCTTCATCCAAAACCTATCTGACCTAACCGGACTGCTGCGAGGACTCACGAGACATTCCAGCCACTGGACCTGGGAAGCAGAACAAGAAGAGGCGTTTCGGAATACGAAGGCTGCCCTCTCCGCTGATACCACGCTAGTGTTCTTTGACAGCCAGCCCGACCGGACTAGGAGCGGTGTTGGCACAACAGCTGAAATGTGGAGAATGGGCCCCGGTTGCCTATGCCAGCAGGACACTCACCCCCACGGAGCAACGCTACTCCCAAATCGAAAAGGAGGCCATCGCAATCCTGTGGGGGTGCCGCCATTTCCACATCTCACGTCCTCCACCGCGCATCGAAAAATTGATTCTACAGTTGCAGGAATTCCAGTTCACTGTGGAGTACAAGCCCATTACCTGGAATCCGGCGGATTTTTTGTCACGGCACACTCGTCCTGTCACCGGGCCTGAAGCAGCTGAGGCGGCAGCCACGGAAGACTACGTCAGAATGATCGTGGAGCGGTCCCGGGCCGTGCCGATGTCACTGGCAGACGTGGTGCTAGCCATGAAAGAAGACGACTGCCTCCAGGTGGCCATCCAGGCAGTCGCATCTGCCAACCAGAAGCCGCTACAATGCCCGATGAGGTTCCGTACGGCGGCTGCCCAGGCTACGCTGAAAGCTCTCTATCTGGTACGTCACGAACTGTCCGTGTCAGCCGACGGCTGTCTCCTAAGAGACCCACGCCTGGTCCTTCCGGAGAGTCTAACCCAGCGAGCGGCCCTCCTGGCGCATGGAGCACACCAGGGAGTGGTGAAGTCGAAGAATCGCCTAAGAAGCAAAGTCTGGTTTCCCGGCCTCGACCAGCAGATCGAATCGGTCGTCCAACGCTGTCCCATATGTCTAGCAACCAGCCTGCCCACAAAGCCCGCACCGATAATCACCGAAGCAGGCCCTACAGCTCCCTGGGAAAGAGCGAGCGCCGACTTTGGTAGCCTGCCGGGAGGAAGATACATGCTGGTAGTGGTCGACGATTTCTCCCGTTACCCAGAAGTCGAGTTTGTCTCTTCTACAGCTGCAAGTGAAGTCATCCCGAAGCTGGAGAAGCTCATGGCCACCCACGGGCTAATTGGAGAGATCAGGACGGACAACGGGCCTCCGTTCACCAGTGCCGGTTTGCCGAGTACCTCGCGTCTCCCCGGATCAAGCATCGCCGCGTAACGCCAAGGTGGCCCCAAGCAAACGGTGAAATGGAACGTCTGATGCGTACGTTGAACAAGGCAATCCAAATTGCAATAGCTGATGGCCGTAACCTGGAGCAAGCAATATATCAGTTCCTGCGGGAGTACCGGCTCACACCCCATTGCACCACCGGTATCTCCCCAAGTAGATTGTGTTTTGGTCGTACCGTAACGGACACCATCCCGCATCACCCAGTGTGGGCTGAGTCACGGGTCCCCCCGAACCAGTCACTTGCCAGGCGGACAAAGGCGAACCAAGACGCGTCCCAGAGGCGACATGCGAAGGAGAGCAGGTTGGTGGTCGGCGACCGTGTGCTAGTGCGAGACCGCCACCCAGGCGGAAAGTTCAGGCTGCCGTTCGAGTTGCATCCCTGGGTAATCACCGAGGTCAAAGGCACGATGGTGACAGCGTCCAGAGGAAATGAGATAGTGACCCGTAATGTGTCATTCTTCAAGAGAGTTCCGGACGACGATGACGAAGGATCCCTGCCGGAGAGCGAGCCCACGACGGACACCCCAGGGAGTTCACCGGAGACTTCGTCGGAGCGAGAAGACCCTGCGCAACCCGTTGTGAACCATGGACAAGGCGCATCCACCCGGATGGGTGCCCCGGACATTGACTTGAGCTCTGAACATGTGTCTGTGGACAACAGCCAAGGTGGGGAAGTGCCGCCTGACCCCGCAGTAAGGGGCAGCCAGAGCAGGTACAGTCTGCGGCCCTGTCCGAAGCCGTCCCAGAAGTACCGAGACTTCGTGGCCTGTTGCCAGGTTTCCCGCTGAAGAGTATGCTGCACCCTGCTGACCAAGTAAGACTGTTCCAAAAGTCTGTTGTTTGTTATGGACTAAGAAATGTGGTTATGCGTGGGGTTTTCTGTTTCCCCCCCCCCTTTTTGGTTGTAATTGATACTTATTGTTATCCTCTGGGTAAAGGAGGAATGTAATGTCGCGGCCCGGACCGCGCTAAGTAGAACGCCGAGGGAGGGTGAATGTTGTACAACCCCCTCGAGCGTAACTCTGTTGGGCTGGCCCGGCGTACGCCTGGCCAGCGTGTGCTATGTGAATAAAAGGGGGCAGACGTGCTGGAGGCGGCCAGTTACGTACTAGCCAGCACACTAGTACTGCCTCACGTGTCTCATTGCCGGCCAGGCAATGCCCCAACCATGACACGACAAGCACTAAAGCCAAACTAGACTGGGTTTGAATCCAGGCGTCAGGTCAACATTCTGTCGTTCTGAGCAAATCATTTAATATCGTGCCTTGAGAAAAGATTTGACCTTGAGTGATTTAATCTGGTGCTCATCTAAAGCAAGTTTCCGCTACATAAAACGTGCAGAAAAGAAATCTTGCACATACTTGAAAAACTATCAACAGCAATTTTTGGCATAAGATTAAAAAATATTTAGCAACTCATAATTATGTTATTTTCATCTGACCTTTTCCGCCGCCGTTTTTCATGGATATGTATTGGTTACGTGGTGCTACAGTTGAAACTACATGTCCCATAATGCAATACGGAGAAGAAGAAGAAGAAAGGGGACGTGTGAAGCTTGTTGGTGCCACAACACAGCTAAATGCCCAAATCTATATTTCACACCGTTTCAGATGTGGATCTCCTCATCCTTTCACATGCACTTGTCTGTAAAGGTGCAATTGGACTAGAATAGGGACTGGTCAGATTTTTTTACCCACGCATTTCCGGTCACGCCGGAAGTTCAGCAGTTGGAAAGCCATGTTTGGTGAGCGTTGTGATGGCGAGGGCAAGAGAGAGCCGTCGAGATCTTTGGGGGTTGAGAGATGGCGATTGCTTTGTGGTTTCTGCAACTTAGTTGTCCGGACTGCTGCGGGAAGATTTTGCAAACAAAATTATTGGAGATTGTTTATCTAGCAGGTGGTATCAGGTATTGATTGCGGGGCACGGTTCTGGGATTGCTTTTTTTTTGCGGGTAGTTGCATATAGCGCGAACACGCCCCGAAGGTATCAGAGCGCTTTATAAGAGCACCAGTCGTGTTACAGACGGACACATTCATTGTTTGGTAGGCACCGGAAGACAAGTGATTTGCCCAGAATCACAGGATGTTAAGCCAACGAGATCCGAACCTGGTTCCCCAGCTCCAAATTCGCAGCTCTGGCCGTTAGGCCACATCCTCTCCAGGATGGGTTGTGTTACCACGTGTCCAAGGCTATATAGCGCGGAATGTATTTTGGTGTTTAAAAAGGCAATACTTAGTTGAGGTCTTACTATAGCCCAGTAGTGCCTCCAGCAGGATGTGGCGTAAGTTATGCATGTTTGTGCAGGCAAGAGCTGTTTCCGCTTTTCCATGTGTTTGGATTCAGATGTTGGGATGATCTTTATTGGGGTCAACGGCCGAGAGCGTGATATCTCTGCTAGATTTATCTATGCTAGATAAAATAACTGTTCCCTTTCAGTTTTGGGAAGGGGGATCGAGTACATGCAAAATGGTCACATAAAAGCTTAGTTTCAAGCAGTGACTTCTTATATAATGAGAGATATGGTTCTGCAGATATTTTGGTCAAATTAACTTTTGCTTGAAGCGTAAGGGATAGAGCAAAGCAAATGCGGTCACAGTACACTCCAGCTGTCTTCAATACTCGCTGGCCCCTTCTTTTAAGGAACACTGTTTTACATGTTGTGGCTTTCGTTAAATACTTTCAAGTAACACCTTTATTTTTCTGAGCACTCTTGGCAGCTGGCGGCATGCTTGTGCTAGTGTGCACTCAACGAGGCTCTTGTTTTGGCAGTGATTTTAATATATGAGAGGGCTGGCTTGGTGGTGAGAAGCCAGGCCCTCCATGAAAATGTTGAGGCCTTCTTTTGTGATCAAAACCAGGTCCAACCTGACTTGCTGTCCCTTGTGGGAGCCTAGATTTGCATCTGAAGAGCTGCCACTTCCTTGGGAGTCCCAGATCAGCACAAGCTTCTGGAAGGAGAATGTTTTGCAGTTCTCCATTTGATGTAAGTGTCAGGAGCAGGCCATGTGTCTGACTCCCATTGTGCCTGTCAGCCATCTGCCCAAATGTCCATTTCCATACCCTCTGTAATCTTTCAGGTTATGCTTATTCTCGACCACCGTCATAATGTTCATATTGTAATGATTTCAGCTAAATTAGTTACAGAAGTGGGTCTTTGCCCTGCCTACAAATACATTTCATGTACTAAATAAAGCATGTGTGTATTGGCCCACCTGTTCTGTCGATTTTCCTGCTGTTTACAGCTCAGTCTGCAGCCACCACAATTCTCACTGTGATTAGATTATCCAAACAACCACTGGCATATGCCAACAAACCACCACTATATTTGCACGCCACCATCATCATACATCAAATGAACCCACTTCGGTAAGGTTCACCCACTGTCATGTCCACACTACCTCTGTCCTTATCCAACACATTCATCGCTATAGGTATGCACAACCAACATCTTGTGACAACTTAACCACCATCATACCACGACACAAGCAGCAGCCTAGGTCGAAACAAGCAACTTAATATGGCCACATTCTCGCCCTCATACATCCATGCAACCACCGTCCTACGCCAGCAAACTTACCACAGGTCCACACACCACCATATGCTGAACACACCCAGCATCCTATGACCACACAACTCATATCATACACCAATACATCCACCATCCTACGTCAGTACGTCAAGGATTATATATTAATTTGTCCACCATCACACATCCACACAACCTATTTCATTAAAAACACAGGACCATACACACACCCAACCACTGGTGTCTGCCAAAACACCCAACATCACAAGTGCACACAACTGCCATCATGAATCTGAACTACTTCTGTCACACTTCCACCAAACCACCATTGTATCCAGCCAACCCCAGTCATTTGCCAATAAAACCAACAAGATACTCCATACTCCCACCAGGGTACATCCACATAAATGCCATCATGTACCAGCACATTCACCATCATACATCAACAAAAATACACTATGCACCCATTTATCGACCTCATATGTCCACACAACATTATACAACAACCATCATCATACAAGCAACACCAGATGTCCACACAACCTCATGTTCGCTATAGTACATCCACAGAACCACCATCATAAGCTAACATAGAGAGAAAATAAAATTCCGTAAGAAAGCTAAAGTTGATGGGGAGTTAAAATATCTAATATGTTAACTTCTGCTTCACAATTTAAAAGGTATGGCAATCTTGAGTTAAGGTGCCTCTGTAACATCATGTTACACCTCTTTATTAGGTAACCTCTTCTGCCAACAAACTCACCATCTCCCTTATTCAACCCCACTCAACGTAACTTATAACTGCACACCAAGTGTTAAGTCTGCAGAACCACAAGTATGCTCCCATATGTTGATATACCCAGCATTAATTGTATACATCATCTGCAACAGCATGCACACCATTATATATATCTGCACACCCAACATTCTATGTCCACACACACTGCCCATGGACAACCACACAATCCAGTATGTAATGTTGGAAAGGCCGTGTGCTGTTGGCTGCCGGTGGGGGGGGGGGGGTGGGGTTTGCCTCCGTGTGGGTTGGCCACAAGCCCTGACCATGCGGGCGGAGGGCTGGCTTTACGTATGGTAATAAAATATTACTTTCGGTTAAAAAAATATATAGAAATTCACTGGAAAAAAAAGCCAAAGTGCCATTATAGTTACGTGAAATGTTCAATAACAACATAACGTTTTCAACGCCAAAAACTGAAATAAACCAGTTAGGGTTATCTCAAGTAACTATAACCTGTGCCCTCGCCAGGCATTGCTAACTACCCCACATATTATATCACTCATGACATCTTCTATACCTTCATTGATAAGATCACTGCGACATTTTCAGTTAAATTATTGATAAGAAAGCTGTGCATGGTGGGGAAGTGAGTTATAGTTACTTGAGAACTATGACTGGCAAATTTCTGTGGTTTTTTTGAGTTTCAACGTAATGTTACTGAACATTTCACCTTTTGTTTTTTCAGCGACTATATAAAATCAATCAGGTTTTGGTGGTTTTTTCTTCTATTGAACAAAAAGCTGTGGTATAACAACCAATATATTGTAGGGTGCCGTAAAATATGCACTTTTTTTTTTACAGTTGCCTGTGAAATACTGATTTCATAATCGTAACAAGAGCCCCCAAACCACTCTGCTGCAAGGTTATCTAAATTCTGAATAAAAAATGCATATTATATAGCTAATTATCTACCAGTATTTTTATCTATTAGAGCTAGAAAAAACATTTTCTGGTGAAATCTGTAAATTAAATGGCAATTGCAGTAAATCTATAATTATGCCATAAGCGCTGCAGGCAGACTAGCATAAATCCACTGACCCTCGCCATTTCTATTTTTCTAATGAACAAATTGTTTATTAAAGATAAAACCTAAATATTCTAATTCCAACCAGTTCTCATTTTTAGGTGCACTTTGAAGCAAACAGTTATTTTGAAGTAATTACCCCAGAATAAACATGCAATGTAAAAATACATAACAGGTAGCTGTGTAATATGGTCCTATATATTGCCATCTCTTTACAAACCTAGACCATCCTCATTATGCCTTCTACCCCACCCTTGACAAATACTTAAACTCTAATACTAGAGCACTATACAATCTGCCAAGAAATACTCCTGAGTCTTACTATCGCCATTAGATTTCCACTAATACGATTCTTGACACATTTCTAATCCATGCCTTCAGTGCTGCTCATGGGACATCCCAGGTAATTATCCAGATATATATCCGCTCAAACAACGCAAGTTCAGCCTATTATCATTTCCTAACCACACTGAAATTGTTCTTGTCACTGTCGAGATTCTGCTCCTTCACCATCTTGAACTCATGCAATGGATCGCTCTCCCACTTGTTAAATGACAGAACCCAAAAAGCTTCCTATGCATTTTCCAGTTGAGGATGTAGCTTGTAACTGTGATTTCACCTCAACTTGTTATCGATTGGTGTCCAAAAAATGGGATCATACTCAAGAACTGACTATTCACGCTGAACCTGTTCGCAAGGGCATAATATGCTCCATGCTTAATGTATCTACACACAGAGGTTTAATGTTCAGAGTTCAGTGTTCAAATAGCCAACCCTACAAAATGTCTGCAATGAATTTCATTTTGCTCTATCAGCATTGATGTGGATTTCTTCTTCGTTTTGGCGTTGCCAATAACAGTCTTCAAAAACAGAACTTCTAATTCATCTACCATTAAACCTTCCTCTTATATATGTTCTTCACACCAATTCACCACATATTGTGTGCAGGCTCTACATCCTCTTTTAACCACATACAGCCCGAATCCCCCCGCCATGTTCCACTCTTCATATGTTTCTCAATTTTCTGCACCATATTGTATATTCACTCCTCCACCCTGTTGCGACCATCTGCTCTCCAGCTGCTACCTTTACTCACCACAGTTGTTCTTCATCCTTCACGTGGGAAAGCAATCATCCACATGTGTTTTCCACCCTTCACTTATACGATTCATTGTCCTTCCTCTATATCCACATCTGCGTGCCACCACCTACATTCCCCCCATAATCACCCTTTGGCCTCTAAAACCAACCTCTTTATCCACGCTGCACCCTCATGTCTCCCTATCTGCTGAACGTCCACTGACTCCCCATCTCCACTCACCTCCAGCCTCCACAAGCACACTCCATTCTTTTTAGGTCTCACCTAGGCACCACTCTAATCTACGCAATGTCACTCCACGCAACACCACTCAGTACAGGGCCACTCCATGCATCACCGCCCCACTCTACGCAACACCACTCCCTTTTACGCAGCACCACTCCACGCACACCATTCTGCTCCACTCCACGACACTCTGCTTTACTCCACTCAGTTCCAGGCCACTCTGCTTTACTCCGCTCCACGCCACTCTGTTTTACTCTATGCCACTCTGCTTTTCTCCACTCAATGCCACTCTGCTTTATGCCACTCACTCTGCTTTACTCCACTCAGTGTCACTCTGCTTTACTCCACTCAGTGTCACTCTGCTTTACTCCATTCAGTGTCACTCTGCTTTACTCCACTCAGTGTCACTCTGCTTTACTCCACTCAGCGTCACTCTGCTTTACTCCACTCAGCGTCACTCTGCTTTACTCCACTCAGCATCACTCTGCTTTACTCCACTCAGCATCACTCTGCTTTACTCCACTCAGCATCACTCTGCTTTACTCAACTCAGCATCACTCTGCTTTACTTCCCTCCACGCCACTCTGTTTTCCTCTAAGCCACTCTGCTTCACTCCACTCAAAGCCACTCTGCTTCACTCCACTCAAAGCCACTCTGCTTCACTCCACTCAAAGCCACTCTGCTTCACTCCACTCAAAGCCACTCTGCTTCACTCCACTCAAAGCCACTCTGCTTCACTCCACTCAAAGCCACTCTGCTTCACTCCACTCAAAGCCACACTGCTTTACTCCACTCAATGCCACTCTGCTTTACTCCACTCCACACCACTGATTTGCTCCACGCCACTCTGCTTTGCTCCACGCCACTCTGCTTTGCTCCTTTCAAAGCCACTTTGCTTTACTCTACGCTGCTCTATTCAACTCAACGCCACTTTGCTTTACTCTACGCTGCTCTATTCCACTCAATGCCACTCTGCTGTACTCCACTCAGTGCCACTCTGCTGTACTCCACTCAGTGCCACTCTGCTGTACTCCACTCAGTGCCACTCTGCTGTACTCCACTCAGTGCCACTCTGCTGTACTCCACTCAGTGCCACTCTGCTCTACTCCACTCAATGCCCCTCTGCTCTACTCCACTCAATGCCCCTCTGCTCTACTCCACTCAGTGCCCCTCTGCTCTACTCCACTCAGTGCCACTCTGCTCTACTCCACTCAATGCCACTCTGCTCTACTCCACTCAATGCCACTCTGCTCTACTCCACTCAATGCCACTCTGCTCTACTCCACTCAATGCCACTCTGCTCTACTCCACTCAATGCCACTCTGCTCTACTCCACGCAATGACACTCTGCTTTACTCCACGCAATGACACTCTGCTTTACTCCACGCAATGACACTGCTTTACTCCACGCCACTCTGCTTTGAGACACCTACACCACTGCACTTTATGCCTCTACACCACGCCACTGCACCAATCTACTCTATACCACTGCCCTCTACACCACTCTAAACCACTGCACTCTACCCCATTGCCCTTTCTGCCAAGTTTGGTGTAATTCTATTCAGTTGTTTGGGCTGTAGTAGTGTTGACAGGGTCCGATGGGAATTAACATTGCAAACGCACCCTTTTTCCAACCCCATTTTTCTCAGCCCCCGCTTTACAAATACCCCGAAACTTTCCATGTTCAACAAGAATCACCGGAGCACCTTTTTGGGAAAAGGTTGCGAAGATTTGTCAAACTGTGCCAAAGTTGTATATCTCTAAATGTGTGTGTGTATATATGTAAATGTATGTGTGGTAATATGTGTGTGTGTGTGTATATGTGTGTGGATATATGTGTGTCAGTGTGTGGATATGTGTGTGTGTGTATATGTGTATATATATATGTGTGTATAAGTAAGTGTGTGTGTACATGTATGTATATGTGTGTGTACATGTATGTATATATGTGTGTGTGTATATATGCGTGTGTGTGTGCATACATGCATGTGTGCGTGTGTGTGTGTGTATATATAAAATACCAGACTTAAAATAAAGCTATGAGTCAGGTAGGCTCCTTGCCTTGTATTGAAATCACATTTGGTGGCAAGGAGTCCTATTAGTGTCAAGGGCGCCGTTCTCATTGCAAATGATTCTGCAGTGAAGTTAGGGTACCATATGGTGATTTTTCCTACATTAAAGGTCTGCTATCACCAAAGTATAAATCAGTTTTTATACTATACTTCCTTCTTTTAAGCGCTATATCTTACAGTTGTTACTATTGCACTCTTTCATATTTCTCCATTTACCAGTCTCAGAAGGATGGTAGACTAAGTTTGCTCTACAACTCTATGCCACTCCACGTCACTCTACTCTCTGCCCCTCCACAACACACTACGCTTCGCCGCTCTACTCCACTCGACAACACCACTCTGTGTCACCACTTGACACCACCACTCTATGACACCACCACTGCTACAACTGCTCTCAACGCCCCTCTACTCCCCACTCTAGGCCCTTGGACTCCATGCCAATGTATTCTTCACCACTCTACCATATACCACTTCACTCTACGACAATCTACTCTGCAACACTGCACTCTCTGCCACTGAACTCTACGCCACTGCACTCTATGCTGCACCACTATTTTACTCTGCGCTGCTGCACTCTAACACTCAGCTCTGCAAGACTGCATTCTCTGCCACTGAACTCTATGCCACGCTACTCTGCACGACTGCAGTCTAAGTCACTGCACTCTGCACCACTGCACTCTGCATCGCTCCACGCCACTCTAATCTATTCCGTACCATTGCACTCTACACTACTCTACGTCACTGCACTCTGCTTCACTCTGCTCTACACCTCTGCAATCTACCCTGCACCACTCCACTTTATGCCACTCTTCTCTGAAACAATCTACTTTACACCACTGCAATCTACTCTGCACTCTACGTCACTCTACTCTGCGCCAATGCAATATACACCACTTTACTCAACCAGTGCACTCTACGCCAGTCTACTCTGCACCACTGTGTTTTACACAGCTTCAATCTAGGCTACTGCACTTTACGACACTATAAGCTATGATACTCCACTCTGTGATGCTCTACTCCATTAAACTCTACTTGACTCTATGCCACTCCACTCTACAACACTACTCCATGCTATGCCACCCTTCAACACTACTTTAGTCTACTCTATTCTACAACACACTACTCCACGCCACTCCACTCTGACACTCAATTCTACAACACTTTACTCCACTCTGCCATTCCACTCTCCTACATTACTCCACTTTATGCCACTCCACTCTACAGCAATCTACTCTACGCAACACTCAACGCCACTCTGTTCCACACCACTCCATGACACTCTGCTGCTATAATCTATACTACTTCATCACATTGCACTTTTCGACATGCAACTCTCCTTTACCCCACTAACCTTTAGCTGAACAACAGCCACGCTTGTGTACAATATGGCTAAAACATATTGGCAAAGCCAATAGCTCTTGCAAAGGCCAGACCTTTTGGCTTTGCCATAGCTTGTTTATTTTAATCGATACTGCAAACCATCGGCAGAAGACATTGGCAAGCCACATGGTCAAAAAGGCAAGACCTATTGGCTTTGCCAATGCTTGTTTTTGTAACAATTATTTGCTCTGCTAACGAACTAATAAAACTGTGTATTTCTTAACATCCTGTGTATGTCAAACATGTATTACTACTCGAGATCATCCTAGAATATTACATCATGAATTAATCGACTAGTACGGTCCCAGTCCCATTCTAAAGTTATCCTTGGATCATCCATGAGTAATGCAGCCTCATTCTGAAGTCATCACAAGATGATTCTGTAATAATACAGCCCCATCCTGAAATACTCAAAGGATCATCCTGGAGTAATCCAGCCTAATCTTGAAATCATCATGGGATCATTCTGGAGTAGTACAAGATCATCACATGTTTTCCATTAAAGTAATCAGGAACCCATCCTGGAGTAATCCACCCTAATCCTGTAATCAGCATGGGATCATCCTGCAGTAGTACAAGCTCATCACATCTTTTCCACTGAAGTAATCGGGAACTAATCCTGGAGTAGTTTCTCTGATGACTCGAGGAGTCATCCCATTTAAATATTCTGCCCTATAGGCATACTTCAGGATGGCTTCGGATGACATCCCCAGTTAATTGCAGGAATAGCCTGGCTGAAGTCATCGGATGACTTCAGAATCACTCCAGGATGATCTTCCTTTTTGACTTGGGGAGTTACCATTTATTAGCAACCATGCATCTCTGATGGAGCTCACCATCTCAGGCGGCTCTCAGCACAGGCGCAGCCAGGGCAGCACCAGCCTGCAGGCAAAGAAGTGCACCAAAATATAAAACAAGGCAGCAGGCATTCTCCACTTATGCACCCAGGATCTGGAACAAAAGAGCCAACCCTGTCTCAACTGAGAAAAGAGCTGAAGATTATTTCTTTAAAAACATTTCATCACGATATAATAGCAGTCCACGTCTGTTCCCTGAAATCAACTGCATCACCAATCACTCGTTGACTGTATCTGTGCGTTTGACATTGTACAGCACTCATCTGCCTTTTCGCTGGATCTGCACTATACAAATACTAAATACATACATATTACTAAAAAATCTGTAGTCCTGAAAGGAGAATGACCTTTGAAATAAAAGTATTTCTTAAACGAGTTGACACTAACACCTGAGCTTGAATCCACACAACTCTCTTGTAAAGAAAGCAGCTCCTCAGAGTAGGTGTACAAAAGAAACATCAAATTCATGCAACTGTTGCAAGGATGTGAGCTACTCACAGCTGAAATGGGGAAGTTTTAACTTTTAGTCCTGCCTCTCTCATTGTTCTTGCTCCTTACTGCGACCACCCATAAACAGCAGCTTCTTGGATGTCCTGCCAAAAGCAGTGGTCGCTGGCCTGAAAAAGAATTGAGCCTATGGAGCAATTCAGGAAGGAGCTGAACTATATAAGTAGTGAACACAGTGTGCAATTCAGGGGTGTAGGGAGTGGGTTCTGGATATGAGGAGAAAAACAGAGCAGCCACCTTGAATTGCTTTTGACTCAAAATCCATCGACCTGACAACCCATCAGAGCCATGTGGGAGAGTCTTGAATGTAAATTTATATTAATGTACCTAGTCCGACTCTAAAGAGTCGCTAAGACTGCTTGCTAAATTAGGAAGTGTGAAGAAAAAACATAGATTACTTAGATTTAGAGGCCTGGTCAGGTACTACAACAGTCCAATCCCACCCCTCTTCCTCAACCAAAGATGCGGAATAGGTTGTCACTGGTCCATGTTGCTGTGAGTATCTCCTTCTTGTTACTCTGCTTTAGCAGACACACATAGTGATGGAAGCACTGGCATCAGTAGCTGAGCCACAAAAAAAGGTGCCGCCCATGAAAGAAGAAAGAAGGGAGCCAGCAAGAAGCACCTTTGAGCACCTAGCTGCTCAAGTAGCACAGCTTCCTTGGTTGCCAGCGCATGTGCAGAGCGCATGTGCCCATTTTTAGGTCCCTGCCATAGACTTCTTTCAATTTAGCAGTTTGTAAGCAGCTTTATCATTAGCTGAGAGTAGGCAGGCCTATAGCTTCAAAAACATGAGATATACTTAGAGTGGGCTTTGGATCAGGCCCTAGCTCGTGATTGGATGGCATTGTTGTCCATCTCCATTTTCTGATTTATTGACTTTCCTACATATTCTTGTATTTTTCCCATCACAAACATTTCGGTCTCACAATTTTCTGACTGAATGAGTTGCATCCCCACTGCATTCCTGAAGGGATTTTTTATTTTGTAGTTAGCACTCATTGGGTGTGCATGTCTTTACTTGTTCTCGCCTGTTTTGTCCACATGCTCCCTTTTCATTCTGTTCCTCCCTGATGCTCCATGCATGATCCCTCTCCTGCTCCCTAACCAACTCTCTATGATAATTTTATATAGTTTTCACGAGCCCCCTTCAGCTTCAAAACCAGCTGCTGAAACTGTTTCTGCAGTGGTGATGGGAGTATGGTAACCCCTAAATATCTGGCATGGTGTCAGTGAATCACCCCTTTTAGATTTCACTTGCACAGCGCTTGCACTGTGCTTGTGCAATCTTTTGTTAATATATATCTTAGATGGGCTTCCATCCCACTCCCTTGCTTTTCATTATTTTCCTGTGCTTGCCACTTACTTTTCCTCCATTTCTATTGGCTGTAGCATGCTACTTCCTGTTCTCCCTCGTGTGCTTCCTCTTATCAGTGTCCCGAGGCCCAAGTACTTTTTTAATCCGCTTTTGAAGCTGAACTTTTTTAAATTATGTTTTGCCTGCACAGTGCTTGCCCGCATTGCCGGCAGCTCTCAATGCAGCTCCCCTCATACGCAACTGCGTGTGCCTCATCAGTTTCATGTCGGCTCTTCTCTTATTATTATTATCTTCATTGCGCTCACACAGCCTGACTTTAATATGGCTGCCTCTCAGGACATTGCCTTGCTTGAAAGTACGCCCCTGACCTCCTACACAGGCACAGCAACTTGACTTCCCATGCTACTCCTCCCACAGATTTCTATAATCTTGGGTGGCCGCTGCTTTCTCCTGATTCTTTCCCTGTTGTCAGCATACACCACCTCATACTTTGCCCATGTGCAGAAGAAACACATCATTGAAGATGATACAATCTACTTTATTGGCACAACAAGTATTGCCAAAGTAAATACATTGAGAGACCCCCTATCCCCACCCTTGCGTCCTTCCCACCCTTCTCTCTCACCCATCTTCCATTCCATACTTTTAACCTCCTCCCATTGCAGTGACTCTGACACACAATGCCCCTGTGCACACAGAGGCTGCACACCACACCCCTTCTCAATACATGTGTGTGTGTGTTTACTTGTCTTGCGCCACCACAGATGTGCAGTACCGGAATTACACCAACAAGCCCTACACTGAACAGCGCTGGAGGTAGGGAGTGAGGCAGCACAAGTTGAAGGCCCTGTTTCTAACAGGACAGGCTCATAGGTTGTCCAGTGGTGGCCCTGCCCCAAGTGACGATGACATGTGCATGTTCATACATAATGCTTTGGAGCCCTCTGTACAGTATGTGGACGCCACCTCAAACTTGGCCCGCTATTGGCTCCAGGGTTGGTGACGAGAAACTCCCCTTACCCTTCAGGCACACAGCGTTGAGTTTCTGCATGGCTTTTTTAATTAATTTCAGGATATTTGTATGGCACAGGTGATTAAACTGATAGGGTTCATGCAATCTAAGTCATGCAGTATTTTCTTGTGCGGCATTTACGGCCAATGTGTCTTTTTATTTTGCTCTGTTACGTATGTACCTGGGTACATTAAATTGGAGGTTGCAGAGCTGCACAAAGGTTATTTGTACGTGCCTCACGGTAAAGCTCACAGCAGTTTGGACACTTAGGGCCCTATTACGATGTGGTCGGAAATGGCTCCGACCATCAGTCGAAGCCTTTCCGACCGCATCGTAATATGCAGGTCGGATTCCTTTCAGGTCTGCCAGTCGGAATGCAGCCACTAATCCCAAGGGCGGCTCTTTCCACCCCTGGGAGTACAATGTCGGGTTTCGGCAACCTTTCCGTGCCAGCCTTTCTGACACAGAAAGGCTGTTGGAACTCGACTTTGGGGGCCCCCAGCAGGGCTCCCTTGGGTGCACGTCCTCCGGTTGGAGGCCAAGGGGGCACCATAGCTGTTAATCCCTGCATCCCGTGGCAGGCACCTCGAGGTGCCTGCCACGGGGTGCAGGGATGAACTGCACTTCCTATTTTACAATGGGAGAATGCATTCCGGAAGGAATACATGCTCCCATTGTAAAGTATAGGAATGCGACCGAACAGTGTTCGGTAGCATCTTAATTAGTCGGTCGGGACCGCCAACCGGGTGTCGGTCGGTCCCATGACCGAGACGATGTCGGGCAGAGGACACTCCACCCGACATCGTAATAGGGTCCTTAGCGTGCGCTGCTACCGATCGCTTCCTCTTTTCTCCCTTTACATATTAAGGCGGATCTTAGGACGAGTTTTATAACTTGTCCATCTCCTCCCTACTCCACCCATCACCAGTCAGCAGCCTCTTCTGGAGATGCAAGAGTAGAGGTGGGGTAGAGTTAGAAGGAGTCCGCACGTAGGGTGTCTGTATTTTGTTTGAATACTCCATGTGTCTCGTAACATTCTGCTCCCGGCATCTGACCTACCTGCGGCTCTTGAGCAGTTGGCGTGACCATATGTGCAATTAGTCATAAGATATACAGTGCAACGGCAACATCATTCATGATCTGCTTATGTACGATTGTAAGTAGTGTTAGGTATTCAATCGTATGAAAGGCCCTATACCTAACTATGCCACTGACTTGTTGCACTTTCTAACAACAGGCTTGCCTCTGCATCCCCATGCTGCAGTTTTAAGGGTGAATAGCTCGCATTCATTTACTGATGCTGCCTCGCTTAACCCCTTCGCTGCGTTCGTCGGCCAACGGCCGTCGCGAGCACTACCTCGGTAGTGCTGCGCACGTCCGTTGGCCGACGCGGTCCCGCCCACTCCTTTGAAGTGCCGCACCGCGGTGGAATGTTCGCCGCGGTAAAGGGGTTAAATCCTGCTATGTGTCTGAGACTTTATTTATTATTGGGCTAATAACGAAGCCCCCCATCCCCTCAGTTTTTTAATCTAATGAATTTATTGGCTGTCTGGCTAATCCAATGAAAAAGTGAAGGTAAGAAGTTGGCAGTAGCCAAGCGGACTTTTTGGGCCCGATTCACAAAAGTAATCTGAGACAAAATCCTAACTTTACGACTTTCGGTATTCACAAAAGGCATTTAGGAGTAGTAAAGTTAGGATTTTGTCTTAAGTGTGTCTTAAGTTTTGGTCTTAAGACAAAATCCCAAATTAAGTTTAACTTAAGTTTAACTTAAGTTTAACTTAAGTTAGGATAAAAGTGTATTCTGTCGTGCTGTGGGATAAAGGCCTGGATGGGCATTTCCTAGGCATTTGAAGCTCAGAATCACGATGCCTCTGTATTAAATAATGGATCAAAATACATCGTATAAGTTTGAATAAAGAAGGATTATTTGGATTAAAAATTGGTTTCAAGTTCTGTATCCTTGTGGAGACTGGAATGAACGCAGTGCAAAATGAAGCTGGTGCGTGACGACGCACCAGATAATTGTGACATATTGATGTGCTACCTGGACATAGCACACTTCTGGCTTGCACGCAAACAAAGGCATCATTGAAGATTGGTCTACACTGTTTGAGTTAAGCATAAAAGCGGAGTGCATTCCACCATCTTCTTCTAGTAATTTTACAATTTTGTCCTATCGCTGGATTGCACCCAGAGACTCAGTTCATGAATAAGATTACATCATAATTTACGGAGGCGCCCTGGGAACAAGATGTTACTGCAAAAGGTCATCTCTAAAAGATATGGTTATGTCAAAAACGACCGTTTGAATGTAAAGGACTGGACATTTGCAATATATTTTATTGTTTAGAGAAGTTTAATTTTAAATGTCGATTTTTATTGTTTTAGTTTAATTACATGTATTCACATATGTTTTCTGGTATTTAGAGGACATGGACAAACAGCTTTAACATTAGCACCTCTAGCATTTGAGTTTGGTTGATATTTTGATCTTTTCTTTATGTGCAGTCATATTAGTGGGGTTGTTTCTTTAAGAGCCACACATTTTGATTGGTTTCACCTGGGGAGTGCACTTTTGGGTTTAAAAAGGAGTGGTTGCACTGCACACGAGATTTCGTTCATTTCACACAGCTAGTGAGGTGGAGCACAGTGCTGGAGCACTGGGGCTTGAGGTTTCAGACTGTGGATCATGTGAGTTTCTGATTAAGTTTATGCACTATGTTTAGTTTGATATGCTCCTAGACTAACTTTGCTTGGATCATTTTACACTTGGTTGGTTTTTTTTAGCTTGATGTATCTGCATGGAGTTTCTTTGTACAGAGTACGGTATGGGGTTGGGGTAGATGAACTGTATCTTGATTAGGGTGTGTCTGAGGGAGCACTTTGGGTTCATTTTTAATTGAGGCACGTGTTTCTTTGATGCTTTGTTTTTTGATTCTCTCTTGAAGTTTGTTTCGTTAGTATTAAGAGCACATGTTTTCTTTGCTAGTACGATTCTTTTACTAAGCATATTTCCTTATTGAGCATGTTTTTTTCATTAAGCACGTTTCTGATTTCTGTTACCAGATGCAGTGCATGATGGTAGTTGTAGGCTGGGTTTTTCAGATATTAGATTCTTTACGTTTCTTATGGGATGTTTTTATGTTCTAGTGACCCCTGAGGAAGGGCCACCGGCCCGAAATGCATTGGGTTTTTCTGACATCATGGATACCCAGGATAAAAGTGTATTCTGTTGTGCTGTGGGATAAAGGCCTGGATGGGCATTTCCTAGGCATTTGAAGCTCAGAATCACGATGCCTCTGTATTAAATAATGGATCAAAATACATTGTATAAGTTTGAATAAAGAAGGATTATTTGGATTAAAAATTGGTTTCAAGTTCTGTATCCTTTTGTGGAGACTGGAATGAACGCAGTGCAACGTGAAGCTGGTTGCGTGACAAAACACCAGATAATTGTGACATATTGATGTGCTACCTGGACATAGCACACTTCTGGCTTGCACGCAAACAAAGGCAACATTGAAGATTGGTCTACACTGTTTGAGTTAAGCATAAAAGCGGAGTGCATTCCACCATCTTCTTCTAGTACTTTTAGAAAGTTGGCATTTTCCTACCGTAGCCATTTAGAGACAGCAGCCTGTCTCTGGGTCTCATGACTGGCTGAAGCTGATTGTTGGGCTTTGTGTATTCCTCCTAGAGAGTCACTTACAATAGAAAGCTTAGGTGTGCCTGGATAAGCCATCACTGGCAGGATGGTAGGACAGATCTGGGCACAACCCATTTACACCTGAATAGGCTGTGTCCTGCCTCCACACAAAGGGCTGCATATCCCCTATAATTGGCCTCAAGCCAGGGCAGAGAAGATTAAGAATACTGTTCACTTCAAAGGGAAACTTCTAGAAACTTCTCCCACTTCAAAGGAAGGCCTAGGTATAAATATTGGACCCCAGACACCAACTATTCAGTACACTTCTAGACCTGTAGAACTCTGCTAGGAAGAAAGACTTATGTGCTACTAAAAGGACTGTCTCTCTAATGGACTGCTGCTCTGAAGGAGTGCTGCCTTGCTGTGCTGACCTGCTGGCCTCTGGCCTGGTTGAGAAGGACTGGACCCGCAACTGTTAAATCGAGGACCCCAAAGTGAATTCAAGGGATAGTTGTCTGGCCTCCTGACTAGAGGCTCGGGGAAAGAGGGCTCCAGTAACCTTCAACCCAGCACCTGGAATCTGCCATCTGTGAGTCCTGCCCTTCAAAGTGGTGCCACCCAGTCTTGGACCCTTGGAAGTTGGCCTGAAGGAGTTCTGCTAGCCCATCTGTAGAGATACAGAACTGACGCATTTCCTCTGTTGCACAGCACAATGTCAAACAGAACCAATGCATTGCCTCTGCAGCAAGGATATTCTCAGTGCAAGGATTCCACAATGACCTTGCATCAGAACCGCCATTGTGCGAACCTTCCGCGACGCAGGCCCTCGCATCACAAATCTCTCATCGACAGCAGCCTCGATGACGATGCAGGTTCTCTCATCGTAGCCTCACAGCTCCTCGGAACCGACACATCTCCTCGGCTGTACGACACATCCTCAATGACAGGCTTTGAATCACAAGCCCTCAACGACAGGATCCTCGATGGTGATGCAGGACCTCACATCGCAGCTTTGCAGCACCTCAGAACCAACTCACACCTTGGCTGTGCAACGCATCCTCAGCGTGGGACCATCCAACGCTCCGCAACCAGGATTTGATGTACTCTTGTTCAGTGAGCCTAACTGGGTCCCTGTAGCCAGCCCGCGCTCCATCACAGTTAGCCTGAATTTGTTACTTTGTTCTGGTCTAACATGACCAAATATCCACAGTTGGCGCTTTGTGCTTTATGCTGCCTTTTTCACTGAAATCTTTAAAATTGCATATTTTTTTCATTTTCCTCTTGATTTATTTATTACAATTTACTCTATCTTTCTAAATGAGTGTGGGATTTTTCTTTGTGTTGCGTTTCACTTTATTACTGTTTAAAGTGCTGCATGAATACTTTACACATTGCCTCTAAGTTAAGACTGACTGCTCTGCGCCAAACTATAAGAGGGTTGAGCACAGGTTAATTTCAGGTTTGCTTGTGCCTCACCCTGACAATGATTGTGGTTGCAGCTTTAGTAGGTTTTCACCCTCCCCAACCAGTAACACAATTTCTGACAACACACATGTGAGAATGTTTAGATCCCATAGGGAAGCATTCTTGGATCTCTGTGGGAAGGCCCATGCCTTCTAAGGCTGATGCTAGCACAGCCTAGAGAACCACTTCATGGACACTAATTGCATTACAAAGCTAAAACCTCAAAGAGCATATAGGTGAAAGAGGAAGTACACAAGGACAAATAAGAGTTCAATTGCAGTAATTCACTTGTGACATCTTATTACACCAACGCACATCAACTCAACCACACAAAAGGGTTGCCAAAATTGGGTATCTACTTTTTACCAATTGAATCAAATGCACGTATATACCTTATAGATAAAGCAACTATAATTTGACTAAATAAAATTTGTACGGAGTAAGGGTCTCATCCTTACCATCTTGCCAGGTAAAGCCTATTGCAATCTGTGCTGTAAGACACCACAACATTCTGAATTTGAGCTCACAACATGCAAACGTTTATAGGATTATCTTTTATTCCCTTTTCAGATGTGCAGAACTCTGAAAGGAGAGGAACAAGTCTAACCAATAAATCCCAAACACTGTGGTAATGATATTTACTGTGTATTTTAGCATCCCAAATACTGAGACACTTCTAATGACCTCATACACATATTAGCAGCTCGTAATTACAAACGGCATGTTAACAATGGCAGTGCTGAAGGCATAACCTGAATTATATGAAGCAATATTCATGCTTTATGTTATGATGGTGTACAGTCCAAGGACAGTTTAGTGCATAGGCTTGTATATGGGAATGCTGGCTTCCCATAGATCGGCCAAGAAACAGAGATATCTCACAAAGTACTCTCACTACAATTTGTGTCCAGCACCATTTGTGATGCTTTTTGCTTCTACCCGCATGTTGAAATGTTGGAGAGAGAGACCTCTGCTGTAAGTTCTTCTGAAGGAAGGTGGACATTAAGTCTTCTTTTGGGTGTTGGCTGAGTCTGATGCAGTCGAACACCTTTTGTTTTGAAATAATAATGAAGAGTGGAGTTTTTGACAGCCCCCTTAAGACATTGGATCAGATCCTTTGGTTCTGTGTCAGTTGTTGATTAGGCCAGACAAATGTTTTTCTCTACTGTTATGCCATTCACTATTGGGAGTATTATTCCACTACTAGTGCAGTGGTTCCATTGCAATGCATGTGGTGCATTCTTTTCAGCATAGGGCAGAAACTACTTAATAAATGCAAACCCCACTTGAAAAGAAGGCTTCCTTCAATAAAACAAGAATTCTGTCTGATAACCAAGTGCTGACATGATGAATTATGAAAAAAAGTATGTAAATTCACTATTGTACATGTCTGATGTTATTTGTCAATATGATCATTTGACTTTTGTTGGCAAGAAAATGCTCCATTAAACATTCAAAACAAATTATGGTATTTGAAATAAAGATTCAGGAATTAGTATATTGTGTTTAATTACTGGCTGTTATTTGAAGAGGATAAATGATACTTCAAGTTCTTCCACTGATTTTAGGTATGATTTACTTTATGTTCAGCACAAGGGTAACAACATATCAAGATGTTCATAAAGAGTCTTTATTTAAGATTGTCATCAACGCTTGTTTATTAACAGCAGTCTTTTGTCTTGTAATTAGAACAAGCCACCCAGCCCTTGAACACTGCGATACTCAAAACCAATCTAATAGGAGGATAAATGTTGCAGAAATGCAAGATGAAATGCATTTAGATTATTGATTTGAGCATGTTAGGTGGGTTCTTGTTTGTTGGTTACAAATTCCACAGTGTCTTGTGATGTGTGGAATGCTTGCCAGTTGTATATTGCCTGGGGTGTCTGATGTTTATGGCAAGTACAGCATAATCGCTGCTCACTCACTTCTTGGAAATACTTAGTTCGTGAAGAGAAATCAAGATTGATTGGAAGGAAATAGGATCACTCTGTGGTCAAATCTGATATTTCTTATCTGGAAGGTGAACTTAAGATTCCATGTATTTTTGTTGAGCTCCTTTATAAATTGTTCAAACCTATGAATTTTGCTATCCTCAAAAATAAATAGATAATCTTTGATTCCAATGCACATAACCACTTTCCCCATGAATTTCCTGTTGTTACTTTCCAATACTTCTGTGTGTTCCACTAGACTATGAACAAATTAGCATAGATAGTGCTGAATGATGTTCCATGGTGGTCCTATTCGCAGGCAGTAGTACTTCTTATCAAGCACGACATTTTAATTTGTTAAATAGTATATTCTTACATTGCAGCATTTCAATACCTTAGAGCTGACTGATTGAACCCACTCATTAGTAAAACTTGTTGACTTCTGTTCCTTTTGTATATTTGATTGCCGTTTTCCTCATCACCACATCAAGAGTAACAAACTTGATTATTTCTTCCCATAGTATGTTCTGCATCTTGGCCAAAATGTTGACGGTATCTCATATAAATAAATGGAGAGTCTCCACAAATGGGAAAAATATATTTCCAGAAATATTTTGGGATTTCAAGCCTATGAAGCTTTGCACGAGTATTTTTGCTGTCATACATATAACACAGATGTACCTCTCTAAAACAGATAATCTATTCTTGTCAGATTTAAGCAATGCATCTGACCATTTTAAAGCACTTAGTGCTCATACAAAACAAACTCCTTCAACTGGTTATTGATATTCAGTTCATTTGCTGCTTATTGGTTTTTCAAGATAATACATTTAAAAATCATGTTACCTCTCATAAAGGTACTCATTTTGTGGAAAGACAAACATTGCTTAACAGTGTCACCCAGCACCATGAAGCATGGGAAAGAGTAATATATGAGTTACAAGGTTAAACATTTCAGAAATTCCTAGACTTTTGAAACAGGTTGTTTGTTTTTACATTGAATATTAGTGAGATTGATATTAAGTAAGATTTTGTTTAGGAGAACCATTTGTTGTCTTCCAGTTTCTTTACTATTCTCGAGTTCTTAATTCTTTCTTACACCTCTTACAGAATCCTATCAGAGGTATGCATAAATATCCCTTGCATAGAATAATTGATGCAAATTCTTGAGTGAATGCAAAGCACATTTCAACTTTTCAAATCTAGCTTTCTTTAAATGAACTAACAGTAAATAACATGGAAAACACAGAAGAAGATTACTCTATCAGATCATACCTATTCATTTTCAAATCTAACTTTTTATTTTCTTTCTTTTAACTTTTATCAACAGTTTACTCAACATGCTGGTGTCTAAATTACTGAAAGATTCATTGGCCATCAAGCACTTGCACAGATATAAATTGCTCTAGCATTCTTAATAGTAGGAAACTTTACACAAGCATGAGTTTGACAGCAACTTCAGCCATTAAAGAATTTTACACATCCACTTCAGGACACACCTAGCTCATACATTCAAAATAACTGTAAAATGCCATACAGAGCCATTCATCTTTTTTTCTTTTTCATTGTGTATCATTTTTCATTGTTTAGTTTAATTTCTACTAAATATTTTTAGAATCAATGTTCCAGATTTCCAAGTGCTGTAATCATACAGAGGACTGCCCTGCAGCAG
Source organism: Calotriton arnoldi (assembly GCA_963921515.1). Classification (NCBI taxonomy): domain Eukaryota; kingdom Metazoa; phylum Chordata; class Amphibia; order Caudata; family Salamandridae; genus Calotriton; species Calotriton arnoldi. Next base: position 94,794 of record CAWUFW010019348.1, read on the forward strand.
TAGCTCTTTATGGTTGCATACAATATTGCCAGGAATAGCCCCACCCTGCCACTGTTGCCCCTCCTTAAAAGAAAGATGCCTGGCAGTGTGTCTTTTTGTTTGTGCATTTATGTAGATGTGTATGTGTATGTCTTTGTGTGTGTGTGTGTGAGTAGTGCCTCCCCCTGCTGCCTCTGTTTCTTTGGTGTGGGGGGTAGCTGTGTTGGAAATTTGAACTAATGTTGTTGATGCTGCAATGTTCTGCATAAGCGACGTTTGGACTGCTATCTGTTCCCCACCTTTTCTGTGTGTCTGATATTATCTATAACTCCTTTTGTTGCCAGTTCCACACCTGCTTCATAGGTGAATGAAAGCTTACCCTTTTGTCATCTGTGCTGAACATGTTTACATTTTCAGTCTCAAGGTGTACTGTACCTCCTTTCAGAAAATTCCGATTAGTGCATCAGAAATAAAACTTTGCAAAATACCTAATGTTTAGATGAGTGGAAAATATAGTTAAACATGAAGTTGTAGATTTCTGACACTAAATAGGTCCAATTTAGCATTTGACACTACATTTGGCTACAAAATGGATGCGCTAAAATTACCTCACACATATTGATTAAATAGCAAAAATGATAAACAGTACACAGGGGAATATGGACAGCAATAGGGTTACCTCACAAAATTTGCATTTGGTGTGTAAATGACCCACACCTTCTAAGTGTATGTACATTTTGGAGAAAAGACATCACTGTATATTTTTCATTAGACAGCTGCCACAATTAACAAGGTAACTGTTGTGCCATAGTCCCAACCCATCCATTGTAGGGTGGGGAAGGATTCCAAACCACTCTGAAACCTAGATCCCAAGCCTTCTGTCTTGGATGGATGGAGCCTAGGTCACTAGTCCCTTAAAGCTTGCTATGAGATCCATTTAGCTCAAAATGTGGTCTAGGTGGATAAAGGAATATAAAGAACTTGTTCCAATTTGGATGATTTGTCTTCTCCTTTATCTAATTTTGAGTAAAAGATAGAGAGGGGTTCCACTGATCGCACACATGAGAATGCAGTCTTCTCTACTGAATCACTACTTTATTGTCAGTTTCTGCACAACCATACATTTCAAAGGTTGAATCAAAATTAAGCTTCTTTATTTGGTGCTCAAGCTAGAACTTTATTGTTTAGGCTATCTCTTGGTTATCTTTGACCTCGTTTGCCCATTTTAATAATGATCATATTTCTCTGGCCTTCTATCCAGTCTCTACATAAGCACATGTTATGAAGGAAATGTCCTCTGCATGGTTACGGATGTCCACCCCTGCCCTGAGTGCCCCAGCTTTATGGATAGGTGGACCCTTGGTAATGATTTTTGGTAGAAACAGATCATGTGTATGTGCCATGACCTAGACTTGTCTCATGGTAGTGTGGTCTTGTTGGACCAGGGGAGGGGTGCACCAAGAGCTACCCTTGTGATAATAGAGGGATACTGCCCTTACCTGGAGTTAAGTGACACATGCTCAGTGGAGGCAGCATACCTTTATGTGTTTTATAGTGGTCAGTAGTGTTTCACAGGAGTAGTGGGTTCATGGCTGTACTGAACTCACTCTTAGCCTTCATGGATTGTGTTTAGTGCCGGACTGCTCTTGATATGGGTGTGTACATGCTGGGATGTGTGTGTGGCTGTGTATGATACATGTCATGGTGGCCTGTGGGTTCCATTTTGGAAGCACGGGCCTGGAGAGGCTAGGAGTGAAGAGGACTACAACACCAAGACAGAAAATGTGTATGCTGACATTCATGAGGGCTGGGTTGGAAGCACATACTGAAGGAAGGGGAGCAGAACACCTTATGTGCACATCAAAGGTCCTGCTGTGGGAGACTGTTCCTTTGACAAAGGGCAGTGCAGAGGGGAGATCAGTTCAAAAGGAGCTGACACCCACAACCCAAATATCAAAGGGTCAATAACAAATTCATATTTGTGTCTGGAGTTGGACTATAAAGGAGGGAGCAAGAGACCCACAAATGGTTCAACGGCACAGTTCACCAGTAGAAAGAAGATAGCCAAGGCTTCTAGTTGCTCAAACCAGAACTAGGGACCAAGGACTTCTATTGTCCCTGCTGGGTGAGGGGATACCACTGAGGAAGACTGCTTGTCCTGATCCTGGAGCACAAGCCATCTGCCTGTGTGCCAGGGATAGTGGATCCTGTGAGGAGTAGGAGAGCACCTGGAAGGAGCAAGGCCCAGTGGGGATCATAGCGGGTGGATCCCAGTGAGCGAAGTTTGAGATGCATGGTCCATATGGAACTGCTGCAGGAGTCCGGGCTACTCATCCGATCTTGCCAAAGTTATTGACCATGTGTGGCCAGGAAGGGGGCCACTGTAAATGCGGCCCATTTCCTGTGTGTGCCCCAAGGTGGGCAATCCTCGTGTGACCAAGAAGGGGGTCAATGTGAAATGTGGGCTGGCGCATGTGTAAGCACCAAGGGCGACAACCCCTTGTTATGAAGCAGGAGCAGTAGCGGCCCGTGGTGGTAGTGCTGCCGGGCGGTGACGTGGGGCAGGGGAGGGCAGGGTAGGGGTAGTAAAGTACGGAATACGGCTGTATAGAGGTAAGTAATGCAGCGCGCGCAACCAAATTCGTTTTCTTAATTTATATGTCTACTTACCTCTATACGGCCGTATTCCGTACTTTACTACCCCCACCCTGCCCCTCCCCCGCCCCACGTCACCGCCCGGCAGCACTCCCACCACGTGCCGCTACTGAGCAGGAGCCCACCATGAAGACAAGGCAGAGGGGGCGACATGAGCCAGAGTCATTGCACTGGTTCATCATGCTGAGGAAGCCTGGAGGAAATTGTATGAATCACCACAGGAGCGGAGCGATGATGTCTGACACCGATGCGGGCCATCCGAGGATTGAGGAGGCAGACATGGCAATCTGGGAAAAACTGGGAAAGGTCGCAGGCCCTCAGGATCAGGAGATTGGAGTTTGTGAAGGAGATTGCCGTCTACCATTGGGTCGGGTAAGACTGTTCAGGCCAACAGACCTGCTAAGGACTTACATGAATTTAACACCTGAACACTGTTAACATTGACTCCTAAGGTGAGATAAAGACTTTGTTGAGTGGGAACTAGAGTGGGTCAAATCTGGAAATCGCCAGCAGTATAGAATGGGAAAAAACCAACACCAGTAGATGAGAGAAAGGGACTCAGGGATTCTGTACAGAACGGCCCTTGAATGCTCACTCTAAGAGAATGAGCGTATTATTTAGGGTGTTGATTATATGCTTTGTGCGATCACATAAACATAGTCCTTTATTCATAAAAGCAAGTATTTGGAAGGACAACCTTATTATTGCTGTTACTGTGTGTAAATTGAGTCTTGAGCCAGTGTTTGCCTCACTCCTACCTCTCCCTTGAGGAGCCCTGGAGTGCTTGGCCCACACTACTACTGAGAGTCAAGTGCTGACAGGGGTAGTACTTGCCCAGTTACTCAGGACTCATAGAAGGTCGGCTCTGGGACATCAGGAGAAAAGGGCTTCACCTACCATGGTTGGGCACAGTAACTCCTGCTTCCCCTATGGCTTCTGAAAGCACATGTATCTCAGTAAGTATCTCTGTGCACCTGTCTCTGAAGCGAGTAGAGGAGATGCTCTGGGGTGTTGGTAACCATTGTCATCAGGCTTGCATGGATTTAAAAAAATCTTTTTATTGAATTTTGAAAAACACATACATCACTTTCATGCATTGAGAAGCATATTAGGTTCCCAAGTCTGGTGCTTCAGATGCTGCTCTTAAAGGTAGGTGTTTACTACTACCTAACATATCAATGTGGGGCATTAGGGTATTTTTGGTATACTGTGTGGGCATGACTAGGTTTCCCCTATCCAGTGGATTCCTAATCTTAAACCACTGAAGGACTCAAACTAATGTTTGCAGTGGCATCTTTCTTACTTGTTTATTACTTTGCAAAGAGAGCTAGTTCACCTATTGGTGTTGCTGCCAAAAAGTTAATTTACTTGACATAATCTGCTCATTTAGCTGGCTTATTGGTTTTGTTCCCTGCTCTTCATCAAATTTGTCTTCATCTTCGTAGGCAACACTGGCAAATAAAAGTATATTTATGGGAACAATACTATCAAAATGGCTTGAATTTGACTTCTACTTGCCAATAGGTTTCAGTTAGGCCTATATCTCAAAAGCTGTCACTCTAGTTATTTCCATTGTGTTATCATTTTATTTGTTAAATGTTTTGAAGGTGGGATGTCTTGAGAAGTTAGTTTATCTTTCTATGATTTGGTTTTTCAGTGAACATTCAGATGGGGCTAAGCACCTAATTTATGGCAGTCAATAGACATTGTTTGAATGATGGGCTGGTTGATGTGTCCCCACACATTTGGGGAGCACTGGGCTTCCAACTTTGCTTTTTTTTTTTTTTAATTCACCATCAATCAAATACATTTGTACAATAGTATCCATAGATAAGTATGTATACGGGGAAGCATTCTTAATCATCACAGCGAAAAATAGAGGAACACAATACATTATGGATAGCTTTCATAGTATGGTAGCACGCAAACAATTATGCATGATCAATACGTTATCCGGAGGGCCCTAGATCATTAAGTTGTCCTCAAATAGTTTCAGCTCTAGTTTTCCAATCATTTATAGGAGCCCAGATAAGATTCCCTAGTTTCCTTGCCTTCCATCCTTTCCTCTCATATAACCCTTTCTCCAGATTATACACAGCTAGAAGCCGTGAAAGCCATTGTTGGAATGAGGGGGGCCTAGGGTCCACCCAGGCAGGTTGAGATACAGATTCTGACCACGGTCATAGCTAAAAATACAAATTCGCACTGAACCAGCGGTGTTCCTCTTTTAGAAACTCCTAGTACCATCAGCTCAGCTGTGAGCTTTATTTGAATCCTCAAAGTTTGCCCCAGAAATTCTTCTATGGCTCTCTTTGGAGGATCTAAAACCGGGCAGGAAGCAAACATGTGAACAATGTCTGCATCGTCGCCATGACAGCGGGGACATAGGATCTCATCTGTGCCACCTCATTGAGCAATCTTGGCAGGCGTGTAGTAAAGTGAGAAGATTGTTTTATAATGTTGTGCTTGAAGGCCTGCTACCCTCAGTACGGTGTAGCCAAGCTTGAGTGAAGCCATAAACTCATCCCCTTCAATATTCAGTTTCTGCTGCCATTTCTCACAGTACTTATCTAAATCGTCAGCCAGTAGTTGCCTCAACCCACCATAGATCTGGGTAATAGTACAACCATCTGGGTCTCTAATTGCTTCCATAACTAAATCTTTAGAGGAGGCCCCCCTTTTTCTTTGCAATGGAGGAACGTATCTGGAGATATTAAAAAATTCCCTACGATCGAGATTAAAAAGGAGTTGAGCCTTCTCGAATGAAATTATACAGTCTGAATCAAAGAGATCCTCCATCTTCTTCACCCCCTGTGCATCCCAATGCAACATAACCCCATCATGGAAAACCACGGGGAGCAACGGATTTCCAAACAGAGTAGTGTAATAATTAATTCTCCATAGCCTCAGCTTTTTTCTAATACTAGTCCAGACCACTACTGCTGCACTGAGGGTCTTAAATTTGACTTTTTTATAGTAACTGGCCTCGCTGAATCTCAAAAGCCAGTTAGGAGCCTCTCTTTCTAGTAGTAGTTCATATGGATCCGGCGGAGCATCACTTCTCCACTGGTCCACAACCTTCCCTCCCAGTAACCCTCGAAAGTATTGAATTGCAGCAGCCCAGTAATACATTTTTAGATCGCCCAGCCCCCCCTTTCCCTGGGTAAGGACATGTATCTGAGAGCTCTTCTAGTCTTTCCTTGCGCCCAAACAAATCGATTAATCATCTTTTCCATTTCCTTAAACCAATGGTTCTCAAACTTTAGAGGTATCGTCCTAAACAGATACAAAGGTTTTGGAAGGAATATCATTTTAATAATATTACATCGTCCCACAATCGAGAGAAGCAGATTATTGAGCCTATCGAATTCTCTCTTAGACTTTTGGATCACCGGGCAAGATTTTTTTCCACAACCTTACCCAGTTCTGAGGTTAGGGTAACCCCGAGGTAAGTAGCACATGCAGTCACCCGTGGATCCAACAAAGACATCATGCTATTGACTACTATTTGCGTCTTTTCACGGTTAAGCCGATAACCATAGATCGCACCAAAGCATTCAGCCTCATGCTCTATTTCCGTTAGAGCCACAAGCGGGTTCACCACAGTTATTGCCATGTCATCCGCGTATCCTAGAATTTTAGTTTTGTACCCATTCAATCGGATAGGGTGGACTCCCTTATTCGCCTCGATTTTCCTGATTAAAGGGTCAATATGAAATGCAAACAGGAGGGGAGAGCACGGACACCCCTGCCTCGTCCCTCGTGTGATTAAAATAGGTTCGTTCTGTCCGCCCATTAACCGGAGTCGAACTTGAGGAGTTCTATATAATGTCTTTAGGGCTTTGAAACACTCCTTTCCTACCCCCACATTCTTGAGTACTGCCCAAAGATAATCCCATGAAACCCTATCGAACGCCTTCTCTACGTCGAGTAGGATAAGTGCCATAGGGTCTCCCATGGCAGCGGTACCGTCAAACATGGTGATAACTCTACGGATATGTTCGGCTGTTCCTCTGCCTGGGATAAACCCATGCTGACGGGGTGAGATCACCTTCCCTATCAGGGTGCTAAACCGATTAGCTAGGATTTTCGAAAAAATCCTTGTATCACTGTTCATTAAACTAATGGGTCTATATATCCAGCCTCGTTAGGGGGCTTCCCTTTCTTCAAAAAAATAATCATGTTGGCTTCTGCCCATGACTCCGGGGGTGCTTCCCCTTTCTGTGCTTGGCGCATAACAAGTCTTAAATCATCCCCCAAGATCGGGAAAGAAACTTTATAAATTCTAATGGAATTTGATCAGGACCCACAGCTTTGCCAGAAGGGAGTTCCTGGCGGGCTTTTTGGACTTCCTCATCTGTAAATATACCCTCTAAGGCCTCTGAATCTTCCTGTGAGAGTGTCTTGGCAGTGAACGATGCTAAATATTCCTTTGTTTTTTGCCGCCTTATACCCTTCTTCCCGATATAAATTTTCATAATACCTTTGAAATACCTCCCGTATTTCCCTGGGCTCTGTGACTGCTTATCCTTTTTGATTTTTGACCTCTACTATTTCCCCCCCCCGCAGTTTTCTGTCTTGTCCTAGTGGCGAGCGTGTGCCCAACTTGCTTGTTATATTCGTAGCAAGATTGCCTCCAGGCTAAAAAAAATTCTGCTGCTCTTGTTCCCGCCATTTTGCCTACTGTCGCTTTTATTAGCGCCAATTTCAGGAGGATCTCTTCTTTACTCGAGCCAATAGTGATAGCCCTAACCAATTCTTCTTCTATATCTGACATTGTGCTATATATAATCTTTAAATTTTGTATAGTTTCTTTATTCCGGTTCAAAGAATAACACAGGGTTTCCCTCTGATCCCGGCCTTAAGAGCATCCCAAACCATCCCACACCTAGCGCTGCCCCTGTTAACCTCCAAGAATTCCCCAAGCCATTTGTTCATGTGCTGAACATAATTAGGATCTTGAAGCAGGGCCCTCCTGAATGTCCAGGTGCGCTCCGGCACATCCACCGCAATGTCTTTGATCTCTAAGACCAAGGTATTGGGGTCGGACATAGCCCGGGGAAATTTCTTAATGCTACTTACGGAAAGGAGGCAGGATGAGACTAGGAAATAATCCAGTCGTGCTACAGCTCTATGTGGTGCCGAGTAATATGTGCTACCCTCCTCCTGTGGTTTAAGTTGCGCCCAAGCATCAGAGAGGCCGTTATCCTCCATCATTTGAATAAGAGCCTGTTGTACTTTTTTTTCCCGACCTGTATAATTACTTGGGTTCCCCTTCCATAGCCCCCCATGCCGTTTAAATTTAGATGCAAAAACAACAATTGATGGACAGAATGCAGAACAATGTCATACATTCCCCCCAGTACAGAGATCTGGGCCTAAATCCATCATTTTTTTGCTCACCATGCCATTCCAGTTTGGACCCAGCCATATGCAAATCAGTCTTGACCCTGCGCCCAATGGGAACAGTCCAGCCCGAACTGCCAAGCCAGGTCCTCCCTGGACTGGAAACAAGCATCCTAGGACCGGTTTCGGGCTTTCAGCCCTCATCAGCCAGGATAGCTTGACTCCAGTGGCATGGAGATAGCCACAAACAATGATTGGTAGAGGCCACTTAACCAATTCTGAATTGAGACACTCAAACACCTCGGGATCATCACCTGTTGATCCATAAATCGTACATAGCGTAAAATTAAATCCCTGCAATTGGCCTTCAACAATTGCCCATCGACCTAGCCTATCATTTGAGCGAGTTTTAAATACAATCCTCCCCTTCTGAGCCAAGATCACCACCCCTCTCGTTCTTGTCCCCTGTGTGGTATATGCTATCAATTGTAACCCCAGCTGCTCTAAGAGATTTTTCCTTGACCCCTCGATGTGCGTCTCCTGCATGCAGATTATGTCGGCAAGCAGCATCTTGAGCTGTTCCTTGATTCTCTTTCATTTTGCAGCGTCAAATGACAAACAGCTAGAGGACGAGGCAATAATTCAAGTGGACGGCATTCATGATGAAATTACCACCAAGAGACCTGAAAGCGCCAATAGTCAAAGACCAGTTTTTCCACCTGTATCTGGGCAGCCTGCTTTAACCACTGAGGATAATTTATATGATGCAATCCATCCCTCTATGGCACAGGAGCAGGCCCCGGTTAATACAGCCCTAGACACCAGCTTGCTAGTTGAAGAGGCAACTGGTTTCAAGGGACTGGAAGATACTTTAGACCTCGTTGATAAAACATTTTCTCTGACTGATGGCTCTGAAGTCAGTTCCTCTGACTTAGAAGGTAGTAGCAATGAACAGCTTTCCAGCTCAAGCCTTAGTATCCAACAGAAGGGTCCAGGCACGGTGGTAAGGAGGAAGAGACTTTTGAAGAAGTATAAAGACTCCCACCCATTTGAATGGGGGGCAGAGGAGAACCCCAAGTCTAATACAGATCCTAGCTTAAAATGAGATTACTCTGCTACCCAAAAAGCTTACCCAGATCTTTCGGGGCAGGAGGAAGCTGTCACTAATGCAAGAATGCCAGAAGCAGAAGAACTCTCCTTGAAAATGATTTATGAATCCATTAAACAACTGCAATAGGAGACCCGATTGGATGGGAAGAAAAATCGCTCGTTTACGAAGAAGCTCCAGGGCGCTGTAAGAAAAATGGCTAAAGCCTGTACGGATATAAACTCGAAGCTGACGCTGGTTGAAGAGCGAACTGCCACATTAGAAGATGACTTGACCAGAACTCAGGCGCGGACAGAAACCCAGGCTGCTCAGCTCGCAGACTTTCAATGGAAGCTGGAAGATTTTGAGAACCGGGAAAGGCAGAATAACCTGCGGATACTTGCCATAGAAGAAGGAGCAGAGGGTAATGATATACAGGCCTATATAAAGGAATAATTGTCAAGGCAAAAGCCGAGTACTATGCAAATACTATTCTAAAGGTGTCCAACAGTGCCAGAACTATATTTAAAATAGTGAATGACCTCTCCAAACCTGATTGTATAAAAAATAGGATCATTGCAACCCAAGACCTATGTGATGGCCTAGCAGCTTACTTCGAGGAGAAGATCACTAAAATCATTGGTGGTCTGGAATTAAACAAGGAGATTGAGACAGATGGTAGAATCGTATCATCTGAACCGATGACGCCGGCAAAGCAGGAGGAGGGAGTAGACAAGGACAAGCCGGCAATATTGGATCACTTCCAGATTCCCACAGAGGAAGATTTTAATAAACTGGCTCTGAGTGTTTCTTCTGGGTCACCAACGGACCCTCTCCCACACAGGGTGTGGAGAGAATTTAAGGAAGAGCTATTTCCCCAGCTCCAACAAATCTGTTGCCAATGACTGAGCAATGGAGTAGTGCCGGGTTGTTGGAAGCAGGCAATGGTGACACCTCTATTGAAGAAAACTACGTTGGATCCCTTATGTCCATCCAATTATAGACCCATTTCCCTGCTGTCCTACCTGGTAAAAATTCTAGAGTGGTTAGTCAGTGAATCTCTCTCACAATTTTTAGAAGATAATCATAAGCTAGATGATGCACAATTTGGGTTTCGTCCAGCCCATGGAACAGAAACCGCCTCAGTAACAGTCCTAGATGAACTCAGAATGCGAGCAGACACAGGCCAACCAGTTATACTAGTGTTACTAGATATGTCAGCCGCATTCGATATGGTCAATCATAACATCCTTCTGAATAGACTTATGGATATCGGAATAGAGGGAATGGCACTGAATTAGTTTCAATCGTACCTGTCGGGTAGACAACAGGCAGTGGCTCTACCTCCTTTTCTATCTAAATATAGTCTTATCCAGCATGGTGTCCCTCAGGGATCCACAATCAGTCCGATTCTCTTCAATATATATTTGAGCCCACTAATCCCCATCATCAAATCCTATGGAATTGAACTGGTGATCTATGCAGATGATACACAACTAGTCTTCTCACTGGAAGGGAATCAAGCAGTATCACTTGACAGATTCCACGAGTGTATGCGAAGAACTGCAAGCTGGCTTAGGGACAATTCCTTACAGTTCAATGGAGATAAGACAGAAATCTTGTACTGTACACCAAATAAAGTCCCTCGTCCGCTCTTGGCCAACTTGTGGCCAACTCCAACAGAAAAACCACTAATTCCATCGAAGACAAGGTGTAATCTGGGGGTGATGCTTGATGATAGCCTAAAGCTAGACTCCCAAGTGAATAAAACAGTTGGAACCTGTTTTTCTTTGGTCAGAGCATTACGGAAAATACTTCCTATGTTACCGACTTCAGCCAGAGGGCTGATGGTGAGAAGTGTTATCCTGAGTCGGTTAGAATACTGTAATGCTCTGCTACTGGGTGCTCCGAATTCTTTGATAAAAAAGCTTCAAAGAATCCAGACAATAGCTGCCAAGTTAGCTTTAAAGAGACAGCGTAGGTCATCTGCTTCTTTATCCCTTAAAGATCTCCACTGGCTGCCGATTATGCAAAGAATACAGTTTAAATCGCTCTGCATTGTCTTCAAGGCAGTACATGGAATGGGACCTAGACCACTGCAGAGTAAATTCACCTGGTATATCCCGACCAGAAGCCGTCGGTCATCAACAGCCAAGCTGGTGAGCATATTTAGATTTAGAAAGACCAGGATTGGAGGCAGAGCATTTAGCTCTGTAGCTGCGCGAATATGGAATGAACTCCCGGTCGATCTCAGACAAACAGAGGATCTTCCTCACTTCAGAAACAAGCTCAAAACTTGGCTTTTCCCTAGGATATAATGGAGCCCGGCCTTCGCTCTGAATAATTCCGTCTGGTCTGGTTGCTTATGTGCTCAGTGGAATTTAAGGTAATCTCAGCAACAGGATACCCGTGGGGTGATAGTGCGCTTTTATAAGTGTGTTTTATATTACATTACATTTTACATTACATTTCATATGTACTGAAACTAATGAAGGGGGGCCTTTCCTAAACTTCAGCACTGGAACTGGGAGACAGAGATACAGCGGGTCCATCGATTCCCACTGACCTTAAAGAGACCAACGCAGCCTGGCAGAGAAAGTACTGTAACGCCAAGGGCAATATTAATTTACTTTGGGAATTTATGAAAATCAGTCCTTCTTCGCGAGACCAGACTTCTGTCATGTTACGGTGGAGCGGTGCTGGAAGCTAAGGCAACTGATTCAGCCCTGTCAGCCGGGGCAGAAGCTTTTCTAATGAACCCAGCTCGATTGAAGATTATATATAAGAACACTACAAGAGTCTTCACTTCAGACATTCAAGCTAAAGATTATATCGATAAACTGAAAACTTAATGGTAGCAATTAATTTACATCTTTTAGGCCTGATAGCCTGACGCAGTAAATGAGAAACTTTGTTCTGGACTGATTTAGTGGAGGGAACACTGGGAAACAATTTTTTGGCGGGTATATAGGGGTGGTAGCACTTTAAAAGGGTAAAATGATATTAAAAAGAGGGGGGAAATGAATCTTAGCAGGTCGGTAGCAAGGGGGGCTGACTCACAGGTTCCACCACATAGACCTTAGGTCTGCTTGTCTCACAAGGTAGGTGGGGGAAGGTGGGAGGGGGTGGGTTTTGAGGGCTGGGGGTTGGCAGCGGAGAGTCGTCGGGAGGTGTGGGTCCGGGGAATAAAAAAAAAAAACACCATTGCACGAGGAAATCAATGAGGAATGGCATAAAAAGGAAGCAGTGAGAAAGCAGGGTGGTAATACACACTTAGTATGCGGATAGCAACGATAAATATATGTGGATTGCATGACTGGGCTTCCAACTTCCCATTTGCACTTGCTATAATCTATTTTATGCTTTCTTCAACAACTCTATTTTTACTCGCTTCTCTCTGTAATGGTTTGGGAATCATTTTATTGTGGGGCAGACTAATGATTTGTGATTCTCATTTAGTTCATCTACATTGAAGTTACAGGATAGTTATATAATTATTGCTGTCTCAATTACTATCACTTATATTGTGTGGCTTTTTAGGAACGAGATACTGACAGTGACCACAGTGTAACAGTCAGGTTGGGGAAGGAGTTCAACATATTTTTCTTACCTGAGTAAGGGCTTCATTACAAGTAGGTTGGTGTATTTCGACCCATGCGTAAACCCCTTTTTTCGCATGGCTCGGAATTATGAATTAGAAGTTATTTAACGTATCCGATAATTATCAGATATGTTAAGTACCTTAACCTTCATTAAATTTCGGCAGGACAAACCAGGCGAAATTTATGTGGAAAAAGCATCCAGTATTTACTGTATCATGTGGATTTTGGTGTGTTAAACACCAAATTCTCATGTTGTTCCTCAGAAGCTCATAATGGGTGCAATTTAGAGCACCCTAAAAATAATAACATACCTCGTGGCATTGTTATTTACCAGGTGCAATAAAAAGCACCTGAGACTTTTTGAAAAATATTTCTGGAGCTTACTTTTATATCTTTTGCAGGTCATTGGAGGTGGAAGATGTAGAGGCAATTGTTTTGGTGCCTGAGGTTTCTTCTGTTCTCTTAATCCTTTCCTGCTTTTTTAGGTCTCGTCTGTGGGAGCATGTGCTAGCGCATGCGCTCTCGCTTAAAAGACTTTTGTGTTCTATAATGGGCTTGGAACCCGCCCATTGCTTACCATTCATTTGCTGCCTTTCAGTTTGCCACGCTTGCCATGAGTCACTTCCTTTTCTTTCTGTGGATCATGACCCAAGCACAGATTTCTTTAGCTTTAATTAGTTCCTCTCCACTGGCCATCTGCTGCTCGCACTGTGAATCAGATACTAATTCTTTTTTTCTTTTTTTAAACACTATGATGCGGTCAACAATGGGCACGCCTGAAAGCGAGCAGGTGCATGATTTACAATCGCGCATCTGATGAATCTTTTTAAGTTGATTAAGACACAAAGGGGTCGATTCCGATTCGGGCCGGAAAAAAAACCGACCGACTCGGTATGGTATAATAGTCCGACCGACACGTATCGGCGTTGCCCGACCTGGGAAGTACGATTAAATGCATGTGAATCACGACCGACTCGTACGGAACTCAAGGCGAACGAACGACCCGGACGGAAACAAGCTATCCGGCTGGAAAACCACACGAATCGAACCGACCGACACGCACCAGGAAGAAAGCCGAACGAAACGTACCCGCGAACTCCGACCCGCGCAGTACGATGCAATGGGTGCAAAAGCAGACCGATTCGCACGGAGCACAAGCCGTACGACCGACACGCATACAAAACACCGCGAACGACGCGTACGCCGCATATGAAACAGAGCTGAAACACAGCGGGAACGACTCGGAGAGGCGCGCACGAGATAACTGCAACGTCCTACTCGGTCAGAAGAACGACTCCAACATGCACAATAATCACAAATGAAAAAATACAAAAAAAGAGGGCCAAACAAGCAATGACAAAGCCAATAAATACAGGGGGGGAAAAAAATTGAACAAGGACACACCCCCAACTCCACCTACATAAAGGCCACAAATCCCTACCATGATCCTTTGCAAATTCCACTGACCTGCCAGCAGAGAACACCATCACACAGCAAACACAGACACACACACAGCTCATCCAACACAAAAGCCACACACCATTAGCACCTCAATAAATAGCACCCTCACACACACACAGCAAAACCTACACTCACACACCCTCACTTGCACACACACACACATCAATCACCACCACCACCCATCACCATGCCCCTAAAGAAGAATCCAAAGTTCCTAGATAGTGAATTGGAAGTCATGGTAGACGAGATCCTGAGGGTAGAGCCACAGTTGTTTGGCACATTGGTCCAACAGACCCCCATGTCGCAGAAAACCAAGATGTGGGCGAGGATCGTCGACAGGGTGAACGCACAATCACCATGTTTGCGCACAAAGGAAGACATCCAGAACAGGTGGTATGATGTGCGCAGGAGGGTCAGGGACCTCCTGAAGAAGGATTACCTCCTGAGCCAGCACACCGGCAGTGGCCCTCCTGCCAAACCAGTATACCTCAGGCCCTGGGAGGAGAAGGTGCGGGCCATCCTACCACCAGTGAGCGTATATGGACTAACAAACATCCCAGAGCCTAGTGAGTACACAACTAATATACACAATATTGTGTGCCAATACACACACATCACTGTCAAGGGGACAGTCAACCCATGCACTCCTAGCAAATCAACAGCAAACAAAAGATAATCATCCCAAAAAGTGTATGTCAGACAGATAAACACAATACATGCCATCTCACAGTGATATGTAACTGTGTCATGACATGTACAAATCCAATACCAAATTGAGCTAGGCAGTGGCACAAATATAACCAACAAACACTGTCAGATATTTAGCCACCACTAGAACACCACCTCACAGGGAAGCTCACAGAAAGGAAGGAATCCTGTGTATGCTGGTGAAGTCAGTGTAGCCAAGAGCATGATGGGACTCGTAGTAACAGATAATGGGCAGCCTCACATTTGGACCATCAACACCACTCAGAACCATGCTCACAACACAGGGAGTGGAAAAGGACTGACAAGATGGCTGACACTGGGTACTGCTGTGGGGAGCACAAGGCCCTGCTGGGAACTGTGCACCAACAAACAGCACAACACCACTGCCTGACATCCTGAAAGCCAACTTGCACTCCCTGCAATGCAAGCATGTTGCATGGTGGGATATCTGGCTGGGTGGGAAGGAGGACTCACAGCACTGACCATAGTTACAAGCAGCTCACTTCACACACACCCTCAACACAAACTCCACATAACCCACCTGGGAGATGCCATGCCTCACATACCAGATGAAGATCCCACAAAGAACCACCACCCTGGGTAATGCCGTGTGAAGCACAGGGACACTCTTGGGACTTGTAGCCAAACAAACGCAAGGACAACACTGTCAGCCTTCCTGTCAGCACAGGCACACTACCCCACAGGGAAGCAGAGTCCAAAGGAAGGAAGTACGGGCATGCTGGGAAGGGGGGTATAGGCAATAGCATGATGGGCGTTGTAGTCACAGAAACTGCTCACCCTCACAATTGGCCCATCAACACCACTCTGAACCATGCTCACATCACAGGGAGTGGAAAAGGACTGACAAGATGGCTGACACTGGGTACTGCTGTGGGGAGCACAAGGCCCTGCTGGGAACTGTGCACCAACAAACAGCACAACACCACTGCCTGACATCCTGAAAGCCAACTTGCACTCCCTGCAATGCAAGCACGTTGCATGGTGGGATATCTGGCTGGGTGGGAAGGAGGACTCACAGCACTGACCATAGTTACAAGCAGCTCACCTCACACACCCCCTCAACACAAACTCCACATAACCCACCTGGGAGAATGCCATGCCTCACATACCAAATGAAGATCCCACAAAGAACCACCACCCTGGGTAATGCTGTGTGAAGCACAGGGACACTCTTGGGACTTGTAGCCAAACAAACGCAAGGACAACACTGTCAGCCTTCCTGTCAGCACAGGCACACTACCCCACAGGGAAGCAGAGTCCAAAGGAAGGAAGTACGGGCATGCTGGGAAGGGGGTGTAGGCAATAGCATGATGGGAGTTGTAGTCACAGAAACTGGTCACCCTCACAATTGGCCCATCAACACCACTCTGAACCATGCTCACATCACAGGGAGTGGAAAAGGACTGACAAAATGGCTGACACTGGGTACTGCTGTGGGGAGCACAAGGCCCTGCTGGGAACTGTGCACCAACAAACAGCACAACACCACTGCCTGACATCCTGAAAGCCAACTTGCACTCCCTGCAATGCAAGCATGTTGCATGGTGGGATATCTGGCTGGGTGGGAAGGAGGACTCACAGCACTGACCATAGTTACAAGCAGCTCACCTCACACACCCCCTCAACACAAACTCCACATAACCCACCTGGGAGAATGCAATGCCTCACATACCAAATGCAGATCCCACAAAGAACCACCACCCTGGGTAATGCCGTGTGAAGCACAGGGACACTCTTGGGACTTGTAGTCAAACAAACGCAAGGACAACACTGTCAGCCTTCCTGTCAGCACAGGCACACTACCCCACAGGGAAGCAGAGTCCAAAGGAAGGAAGTACGGGCATGCTGGGAAGGGGGTGTAGGCAATAGCATGATGGGAGTTGTAGTCACAGAAACTGCTCACCCTCACAATTGGCCCATCAACACCACTCTGAACCATGCTCACATCACAGGGAGTGGAAAAGGACTGACAAGATGGCTGACACTGGGTACTGCTGTGGGGAGCACAAGGCCCTGCTGGGAACTGTGCAACAACCAACAGCAAGACACCACTGAATGACATCCTGAGAGTCAACCTGAACCCACTGCAAGGGTGGCATGCTTCATGGTGGGATAACTGGGCTAGGTGGAGAAGGATGGCCGGATGTACACCAAATACAACAAATGCTGGCCATGCACACACCTCAACATTCACATTGAAATGCCCCAGGTATGCATGACAATGTGCTACACCAATATCAACCTCTTACTGTGACAACTTAGGACAATGCAATGTACATGCCCGCATCCAGAGGTACAGTCACAACTGTCAGGTGTGTGAACCATTGATGCCTGTAGAAACATAACATACAATGTGTGTCTCTTCCAAATACAGGTGATGATGATGGGGACACAGCAGCAGGCGAGGAGGAGTCCCTGTCCCAGGGTCCGGGGGACACAGAGCTCACTGGTGTGGAACAGCCTCTGCCCTCCTCGGATGGCGAAGACCTACCTGGCACCTCCGGTGTGAGTCATCATGCAGCACCAGCTGGACCAACACCTGCACCCCCTGCACCCACCCCTCCAACAACTGCCAACACACAGACCACCCCCGCCGACACTAACCCTGGGCAAAGCACTACGCTACGCTCGCGTAGTTTGCGAAGTTTGCGCTACTTCGCACTATGCGAATTGCACGTAGCACAGTGCAAACACGCGTAGCGTAGCGTAGCGTAGTGCAGCGGTCATTTTTTGCTTGCTCGCGGTCCTCAACGTCAAGTTGGCGACCGCGAGCAAGCAAAATGACATCCCGGCGAGACTTTTTCCTCGTTCGCGATCAGCAACATCAAGTTGCTGATCGCGAGCGTGGAAAATAAACCTCCCGGCGAGATTCTCAACGCGGGGAGGTCAGGTTTCTCATTGCGAGTGGTCGCGTATGCTCGCGACCGCTCGCGATGAGAAACTACCAGTCCACGTTGAGAAAGCTGCCGCTCGAGTAAAAATCTACTCGAGCTGCAGTAAAAGACAGCTCGCACTGTGCAAGATGCCGTTTTCAATGATTGCACAGTGCGGACAAGCATCCGGCACTGTGCAATCATAGCGAACAGCGCACTACGCAGTTCGCGTAGTGCTACGCGTAGCTCGCGTAGTGCGAAGTGCACTTCGCGTAGCTTCGCGTAGCGCTACTTCGCGAACTACGCCCAAGGTTAGCCGACACGGATAGACCAAGGACCACCGATGGCAACAGCACAGAGCCCCAGGCCCAGCGTGGAGCAATGGACGACAACACCACCAACAACCCCCAAGGGGGCCTTGGGTCACCTGTGCGTGCCACCGCAGGTCCTGCACGTGTCGCCAGGGGTGGTGGGAGGGGTGGTAGACATAGGTCGCTGCTTGCAGAGGGGTCTGGACTGCATGATGACCCACAACTGGCACGCATCGCTGATGCATAGCAGGATGGCACCGGAGAGGTCAGACAGGTCGTGGGGATCCTCAAGGACATACAACAGCAGCAGGCTGCCCATCATGCCCGCTTGGACTCCCACATGTCCCGTGTGGAGACACACATGTCTCGCATGGAGTCCAAGTGGGACACATTGCAAGAACTCACAGCGGTGCATAGGGACATATTGACATGCCTCCGCCAGATTAGCACCAACATGGCCACACCTCCCTGTGTGCCCACAACATCTGGTGCTGCAACAACTGACACCGCCACAGGGAGGGAGGAGGACTCTGGCGGAGACTCCCCTGCACCGCCGCAGCCTGCACGTGAGGGTCCCCCCAAAGAAGAGGGGTCGTCCGAGGAAGGAAAACTGAGAGGTTGATGGCCACGTACATCCCCCAGGAAGCCAACACCTGTTCCGGAAATTCTCCTTTGTGTGCAAACGTTTCACCCTGTCGAATGCAACACTACTCTCCCACATGACATGGGGAGTTCAAGTTGGACTAATGTATCATATGACTGTGGACTTCACTCAGGACATTTCTGCTACCAAGACTTCCAACTCATCTGGGAACTTTGGATCACAATCCCAATGTACAGCACCCACCATCCTGTGCACTATCACACACACATTTCTGTAAATAAAATCACTAGTACACCATACTTGCCTCTGTTGTTATTCAAATGTGGATACTGTAATGGTGATGATGACCTGCTAAATTACACTGTGTATGCTAACTGCTACAGCAAGTACAACACCGTCGTGTGAGTCATGGTGACGTGACACATATGAGGGAGACACACCACTAGGTCTACACAACACAGAGACACCAGGGCCATCGGACTCATCGCCCACAGTGATGTTGCCAGGAAATACAGTGGAATGCACAGACACCACTCCTATTCAGAGTCTGTGTCAACTAGCCCACAGGTGCAGTAAGCAAATGTCAGTCAGATGTGTGACCACAGACAACGCACATCCCAAAGTGAAGCACAGGTTCATTACACATTTGCAACATGTTGTTTCCACTACAAATGCAAGGTTTACCCACGTGGCAGTGGCCACACAGTCAACAAGTGCAGAAGATATGAAGACCAGGGGTGTGTGGCACATCACTTGTAGGCAAACTACTGCTGCCACCCTGAAAGCTGAATCATGGTGTTGGGGGATCCAAGTTGACCAAAGTACTCAGTAAGCACCCTGTGAAGGATAGACATGACACACAGTTAAAACCACTGAAGAACAGGACAGAACTGCAATACTCATGCCCAATACATGTCACAAGACAACTACACAAAACCAAGTTAGCATGTCAAAACTGTTGGGGAGTACAGACTACCTGTAAGGACACATTGCTGCACGCATCCAGTCAAGTAGCACATGGCCACACTCAAACAGCACCAGAGCACCACCCACACATATCATGCAAACTCACATCATTCACATTACATCTCCCTGGATACTCACATTCAGCTGAAGAAGTTGGTGATGAGCTGTGTGCGGACATCACCATCATCATCATCATCATCATCACTGGCATCGTGGTCCAGGCCAGGATCCTCCACAGGTGGCGGACGTTGGTCACCGTCATCCAGGATGAGAGGCAACTCCTTCCGCACTGCCAGGTTGTGTAGCATGCAGCAGACGATGACAATCTTGCACACCTTTGCTGGGGCATATGGGAGGGCCCCTCCTGTCTTGTCCAGGCAGCGGAAGCGGCTCTTCAGGAGACCAAAGGTCCGCTCAATCACTCTCCTGGTCCGACCATGTGCCTCATTGTAGCGCATCTGGGCTGGTGTCACAGGGTTCCTGAGGGGTGTCAGCAACCACGGCATGTTGGGGTAGCCGGAGTCACCTACGGACAGACAAGTGCACATTAGCTGAGTTGGAAAAGTGGGTGGAATACTACAGATCAGAACACACACAATGGTACAAAGTCAGTACACACCGACAAGCCAGGCACGCTGGTTCTGCATCTGTGCCATCATCCTCAGGATGCGACTACTCCTCATCACGTAGGCATCGTGTGCTGAACCAGGGAAACGGGCACACACATGTGTGATGCTCATATCTGCAAGACATACCACCAGAGCATTGATCGAATGGTAATGTTTACGGTTCCGGTATGCCTGCTCATGTGCCTGTGGTGGTATCAAAGCCACATGTGTCCCATCAATGGAGCCAATGACATGTGGCATCCTCCCCAGGGCATAGAAGTCACTCTTGGCGTCAGTGAGTTGTTGACGTGTAGGGAAATAGATGTACTGGTTCAGGCATCTCAACATTGCCTCCAAAACATTGCGTAGCACACGGCTGAACATAGTCTGTGACATCCCACCGGCAGTCGCCACAGTGTGTTGAAAGGTACCGGTGGCAAAGAAGTGTAGGGCTGCCATTACCTTCACCTTGGGTGTCAGCGCCGTAGGGTTCGGCCGGCCAGGTTGCAAATGTGGTGCCAAGCGCACTGCCAAATCATCAATCAGCTGCCTGGTGAAGCGGTACCGTCGGATGCTGTCACGTTCCACCATCGTTGCCAGGTCAGGGAATGGTCTATGGACAGCTGGAGCCCTGCAGTGCATAGGTTGAAGAAAGAAAGATTGTCAGTCACCCCACATATGTGCCATTCACCATACTCAATTTCACATGATACATCATTACGAGACACAAGTACTTGATGTGTGTGCGGTTCTGTTCGGACATAACTCACACCTACATGCCCATCATCTAACTTTTCAGTACAACATGTGTGCACAACAGGTACCAGGTTGTGCTATGGGAAACCATTAGGCTGTGTCACAGTACCCATTTCCTGCTGTCACGTTCCACACACACACCACAGTGACATGTCTGGACAGATGCGCCACAGGCATCACAGCTCATTGACAGGTAGATTCCCAGTGACCCTGTCTTGCCACATGGACACTGGCATGACAAGGCGTATCATGTACACGTCAGAAAAACAAACATGACTCCCACAGGTAGTGGCCCCGGTCGCCTCCGCAGGACAGACATGGACGCCAGTGACGCACAACATCAAAGTCCATGCACAAACAACGTTGATGTGGTGACTGTCTCCCATCTTGCACATGGAATCAGAGACATCGGAAACACAACATGCACACAGACTGTGGAGGGACATCACTATTGTGGCTATGGGTCATCCTGTGACGTACATGCCTTCCCCCATGGGACCCTGGGGGTATGTGACATGTCACACACATACACAACCTGGAAATGTGACCATGCCACATGCTCCAAAATGAACTGTTGCACATCACAGTGGTCATGTGCACAACACACAAAGGACCCTGTCCCCATTAACACATGCACAGCCTGGGTGTGGCTGCCCACAAGTGCCACCACAGAAACCACATGTCAACCCCCATACACAGAAAAGGTAATGCAGCCTTACATGCCTTAGGAAACAGTGTGGACTGGGTGTGGTGTTGTAGGTGTGCCCCTGTGTCTCTGGCAGGTATATGTGGCTGGCATATGTTCACCAGTGACAAGCATGGTGACATATGCGACTGACCTGTACAGGTACGCGTTGTACAGCAATGGACCGATCGGTGTGCCCGGCCGGCCCATTGCATATGTTGTGAGCGGGTATGCGTTGTATCCCGAAATACGCGTTGTACAGCAATGGACCGATCGGTGTGCCCGGCCGGCCCATTGCATCTGTTGTATCCCGAAATACGCGTTGTACAGCAATGGACCGATAGGTGTGCCCGGCCGGCCCATTGCATCTGTTGTATCCCGAAATACGCGCTGTACAGCAATGGACCGATCGGTGTGCCCGGCCGGCCCATTGCATCTGTTGTATCCCGGAATACGCGTTGTACAGCAATGGACCGATCGGTGTGCCCGCCCGGCCCATTGCATCTGTTGTGAGCGGGTACGCGTTGTATCCCGAAATACGCGTTGTACAGCAATGGACCGATCGGTGTGCCCGGCCGGCCCATTGCATCTGTTGTATCCCGGAATACGCGTTGTACAGCAATGGACCGATCGGTGTGCCCGGCCGGCCCATTGCATCTGTTGTGAGCGGGTACGCGTTGTATCCCAAAATACGCGTTGTACAGCAATGGACCGATCGGTGCGCACGCATTGGCTGGGGCCTGGCCTGTCAATGGATGCGTTTTCGAAGCTCCAACGAGTCTGATGCAGTGAATTCAGTTGGCCAGCCACAACAATGTTGCAAAATCATGGGTGTCATGAAGTTGAAGATTTGAAGGATGCTGTGGGCGTGTATTAGTGCTGCTATTCCATGGATTGGTCAGATTCAGAAGATGCAAACGACTTGGACCTATCACTTTGGACACATGGGACAGTATGTGCCTCTGCAGCACACGTATAATGCTGGCTGTTCCCCTGAGAGCTCACTTGCCTGCACTACATGCTCCAGGACGACATCTGCCACCAACACTGCTGCTGTCTCTGCATCCTCTGGCTACTGCAATGGCACGTACTGTGGAGAGAGCCCCAGCCTTCAGCCTTGAGGAGAACCAGGCCCTGCTGGACAGCCTCCTTCCACATTACAGCAAGCTGTATGAGACACCAGGGGAGCAGGTGAGTGTGCTGTCCACTGCCTTTCTAATTTTGCATGTTGTCTGACTAGCAGGACTTACAGTGTGCACACCACTGGCTAGCATGCTCACTGAGTAGTTCTGAGCCCCCAAAGTGTGTAGTTACATGCACTGAACAGGTACAGTGCAGTAACAGTGCATTCCAACAAGGTTTACTTTTCATGCAATGATACCATGTAGTAACTGCTGGCAAACTGTTCATAGCCATCGTTGCACTGCCTGTGTACATCATGTGCCCCAGTGATTGAGACATGTATATCCAACTGTGTGATGCACGGACATGTTGCATGTGTAGTAATGGCATTTTCACTTTGTCATCCTCACAGGTTGATGCCCACCAGAAACAGAAAATCTGGCTGACCATCGCCCGGGCAGTAAGATCCGTGGGGGACTACAAGCGCCGGATCCGCAACTGCCAGAAGAGGTGGCAGGACCTTCGAGGCTGGACCCGGAGGATCGCAAGGGTCCAGCTGAAGCTGTCACCTCCTTGCAGGAGGGGCGGACACCGGACCCTGACCCCCACATGCTCAGGATCCTGGCGGTGGTCTTCCCTGACCTGGATGGGCAGCTGAAGGCCAGACAGCAGCAAGGAGGGGGTGAGTCCATGACAGCACTGTGCACTTTGTCTGACATGCTATGTGCCCTCCTCTGGCCTGGTTAAACTTCCACAGTACATCAGCCTTGTGGTCCAGGACCCATGTCCCTCTATTGTGACATGCCCACTCCTCATCTGATACGCATATGTGTGGCCCTTACAGTCAGGAAATTGTGTCACTTGGGGACTGTGTCATTGCATTTTGCTTTGCTCAAGGTGGGGGACAGCATTTGTTCCGGTGACTATGTTGTGGGATTCATGGGTGGGTCAATTGCTCACACAATGCCCAAGTCCTGACATGTAATCTGGGTGTAACTTTGATTTGTGGTCCACTTGCTGATCTGATTCACCACATGTCCCTGGGGTATTTGGCACACCCCCATGCTGTGGGTGGGAAGAATGTTTGGGCCTCAGGAGTATGTATATCAAGTGTGTCACACATGCTTAGACACCTGCCTACTGTCCAGGACTCATCCCTCTTACAGGTGGAGCTGGACAGTCATGCCTACTCCAGGGCATACAATACACTCTGTACTCCCACTCCCGTGGATCATCTGACATGTTGTGATCAGTGACATGTTCCCTCAGGTGTCTGCCTCTGTGTCATTGTGCTGTGGCTTCATTGTCAGGACTACTGGTATGTTTGTCGGTTATGGCTCTGCATGCTATCTGAGATGTGACCATGAGAGACGATACTTCTGTGACTTATAGGTGTCTGATCACTTGACTGTGCACACAGGTGTATGCGACTGTGACTTTCAGGCAGCTGTTTTTCATTCACAGCACACTGTGAGGTGCTCATGTTCAGAGAGTTGTGTTTCGTGTCCCCCATATGTCCAATTGGTATGACGTGGACAAATAGTAGTTCAGATGATGTTGTTTTTGGGGGATGGACATGTGCACTTGTCAGTTACATAACTTGCATTCCCCATGTCCTAGGACTGTGACACAGTGCAGACTGTTGTTGGCTGGCTGCCATGGCCATGTGACTGGAGACAGTGATGTATGAATTTGCACGCATGCCTGTGTCATGGCATTAAACTTCCTAAGACTGATCCTGCAGGGGAGTGACATGTGCAACATGCACCCCATTGTGGCATTGACTATCCGGACATGGGTGGATCATGGTGTCTGGTGCTGGTATGCATCACATGCATTTCTATTTAGACTCTGGCCATCCCTTTCTCTGGACACCTGCACTGACTCAGTGGCAAGAGATGTGATGTGTGCATGTTCACATACTTCACCGTGTTCCCTGCAATGTCCAACAACTGTGTAGGTGGTGCATGTGTCCACACTGGGGTCTTACCATCATCAGGCACCAGACAGATGGGTGCAAGGGCAGGAGGGGTGTGAGTCCCATGGTTGACCATCAGACTGACAATTGGCTTCCCCGAATCTGTGTGAGGACTTTAGGCAATGTTCAACTAAGGATGCCAGGGCTTGCTCTGTGATGTGCTGTACTTACTGTGGTGTGTGCGGTCAGTGCAGGTGACTGATGTTTGTCTGTTTCCCTAATTGTTTGCAGATACATCCACGGCCACAGGAGGGGACAGCTCCACGGACCAGGAGGAGCAGCGGAGCCAGACTGGGTCAGCATCCGACGAGTGGTCAGAGGGACCCAGTGGCACAGAGGGCGAGGGGAGCCACACCGAGGAGTCCTCAGCACCATCCACCTCAGCTGAGGACCACAGCAGCTCGGAGGAAGACTCCCTTGTGGAGGCGGGTCTCAGCAGCCACCAAAGGCCAGCTAGTCTGTCTGGCCCCGCCACCACCACCACTACCACCACCGCCCTCCCATTGGCTCCCATTCCTGAGGTCCGTGGAGGCTCCCGTGCTCGGGAGCGTGTCTCCTTCGTGCCAGGCACCGCACCCCCTGCCCCTGTGTCCCCTGCTGCCCTGAGTGAGGAGTCTGTGTACCTCCTTCGGCAGCTCCATGTAGGGCAGACAGCAATGCTGAGTGTCCTCCATGCACACACCACTCTGTTGACACAGCTGGTGTCGTTCATGGAGGGCATCTCGACGGGTATGTCTGCCCTACAGAGGAGCAATAAGTCCATGGACTCCTCCCTGACGGCAGCAGTGTCCCTCCTCCAACAGTCCCTCTCCCCTCCCACCTCTGCCCCATCCACACTTCCTGCCACCCTACCTGTCCAAAGCACATGCACACCTGCACAATCACCCAAGCACACAGACATGAGCAGCACAGACACACCCAAGAGAAAGGCAAGACGTGCACACAAGCATCCTCAGGGGACTGAGACCACACACACAGGGGATGGGGAACAGACACACACACAGGCATCCACAGTCACTCCGCAGTCCTCCAAATCCTCTCCCTCCAAGACCTCTTCCCTTGCCTCACCTGCTCCCCCACCTACACAGCAGATCTTCCTGTGTGACCTCGGCCTCTTCCCCTCCGATCCTGCTGATCCAGCATACCGGGGGAAGAGGAAGTCCACCCACACAGAGGGGAGTGCCCCTCGCCCCCGGACACCCTCCCCCAGGTGCAGGCAGACACAGGACCCCATTCAGAAGTCCCCCGGACCAGGAAGAGCAAGACCCCACCACCACCACCACGCAGCTCCACCACCCAGTCTCTCTCCTCCAACCCCCAGGCCACCACTCCACAGGTTCCCCCGCCACACCCTGCCCCAGGTTCCCCCACACACCGATACTGCATCCCCAGACTGCTTAGGCCCTCCCCCCTGCCACTTGCTCTTCCACCCCCAACCCAGACGCTCTGCCTGTTAGTGCCACTGGTGTGGAGACCGGGTCCCCCCTCTGTCCTGCCCACCTCATCTGCCCACCCTTCCACTCCCTTGGAGTCATGCACTGCAGTGGAGTCCACAACCACCCCGTCTGACTCGGGCACTGCAGTGGGGACCCAGTCCACTACATCAGACCAGCCCACTGCAGTGGTTGCAGCACCCACACCAACTGACTTGTGTACCACAGTGGTGCCGGCCCCCTGAGTCAGACACCTCCACTGCAGTTGCCGGTGACACTCCTGCACCCACCACCCCTTCACTGCCTCACTCTGCCATCCCCTGATCCTGTCGATGTGGTGCCTGGCCTGCCCCTTGTATGCCCCTCCAAGGGGATGTCCCCTGTCCGTACCAGTGCAGGCAAGCAATGGGTGACCAGTTGTCACTTATCACCCTGTTGGGACTGTGATTTTGGACTGGCCATTGGCCTTAGTTTCCTTTGGACTTCAGAGTTTACCTTGACTTTTGCTGAATAAAGCCTCTTTTTGTTTAATTGTGGCTTTTCTTTTGATGTATATGATGTGGATGAGTAGCATCCTGCATTTGCAGTTGTAATAGTGTTCATATCAGGAAAATGAAGTGTTGCTGTGATGGACTCCATGTGGTCCATGGGATATGTGTCCTGTTGTAGTCTGGATCTATGGCATCCTTTGCTGCAGTCTGAGGGTGTAATGTTCAGCATTTGACACAGGGATGTACGTTTAGCATTTGTAAATGAACATCTTTGTCTTACACTGATGCACATCTGGTGGGCTTACCACTGTTCAATGTTCCGATTTCCCTGACTGTGTGCCCAGCTCCACTGGACATGCAGTTTTGCACATCAATGTCGAAGGACTCATCTGTGTATACAGTGCAACTTGCTTGACACGTGTTTTGGGTGTATGCAGATGACTGACGTGACACTCCCGTACCCAGGATGATGTGAGCAGAGCCTTCTGTGTGTTGTAGTTGTTGACTGACTGACGGAGTGTTCTGCTGACATGTTTGGGTCGTGCACAGACAAGGTTTGGCACAGCGGACCTTCCACAGGAGCGGAGTGCCCTCATGGCAGTGTGTAATCCGGTGACATTGCGTGGGCCTGTGTTGTGTGTTGTGTAAGCATGTCTGTGCGTGTTCCCTTCCCTTTTCCTACACAGGCTGTGTCCCTAGGGATGTTCCTGTTTGTGATGCTTGCTGAGTTGTTCTGTGTTCATCCAGCATCTTGGACCTGGTTTCTCCGTGATGTGGGTGCATGGCAAACTAATGTTCATGAGGTTGTCATCCCAGGTTGTATTTGTTGTCAGGGCTGGGGATGTGGTCAAACGCAGGTGGGACACATTCAGGATTCCCCTTGGCACTTGTTGTTTACACAAGTCATGCGATTTACAGTTTGTGGTAGCTTTCAGTGATTGTGACACGTTGTGTGTGTGACTGCTGCCACTCCTCAGGGTCAGAGCTGCAATGTTGGAAGTTGTGTACGTGTGTTCTTAGTGTGTCACCTTGGCTTCTTCGTTGGTGTGTGACTATGGCCAGGATCCCATTGATTGTGGTGGATTTCACATCATGCCCATGTACAGCGTACCGTACTGTGCTGTCTGTCAGGCATTGACGAGTCTTGTTGACTGGCCATGTGTGATGGCTTTCTGCACCTTAGTTCCCACCACCACCCCTGGTATTGTCATGGGTGCATGTGCAATGTCACCAGTCCATGTGAGCTTCACTGCTGCACATTGGTGGAGATCAGGGTGTGTGGTGTTGAGTGTGTGCAAATGTGAGTTGTTGCACGGCTAGACCCCTACCTCCATATTGGCCTTGGCTGGCAGGCCGTGCTGATTGATTAGAGCTTGTGTAGGTGTGATGGTAGTTTGTTGCTCAGGACACATGGCTGTGGTTCACAGTGTGAACGACATCTACCTTTGTCATCGCAGTGGGATTCTCATGCAGGCTAGTGTCAGCACAATGTGGGGTCCCTGGGGGTAGTGCTGTGGTGGGTCTGTCTCTTGCTGTGTTAGTTGCTGTTCCTACAAGCTTGTGTGACATGTGTAATCCCTCTCATCTAACAATGCCTGATTGCCCACATAGGGGTATCCGATCCATGAGTAACTTTTGTCTGGCACTGTATACACATCTGTGTGGTTGGAATTCAGGCCTCCTCATGTGTTGTGTGGTTGCCTGGGGACACTGGCACACCCCCCATCACCCGTTGTGTTTGATATGCAGTGTGAGTCTGCCTGTTTGTGTTTGTGCCTTTGCACCACTGCATTGGCATATCTTGAGTGTGCCATTGGCTGTATGTTGTTTGGTGGCTTTCCCCTGCTGTCCCTGGGACTCCTAGGTCATCAGTCAGCACAATAATCATGGTTTGTATGTCCCATTGCTGCCATGGTATGGTATTTGTTCACCTGACATCTACAGTCTCCACAGGATATCTACATTTGTGTGTCCATTGGTGCAGATATGTGGGTCAGCATTATGATGGTCACTTCTGTCATTGTGTTATTTGTGAATGTTGACAATGTGGGACCCCATGGGTGATGTTTGTATGCACATGGCCAAAACGATGTTTCAGTGACACTGCGCTGTTTGCCTCGACCAATCTATGTTGCTATGGGACACAAGCACTACTATGCCACTGATGTGTTTGTTGTTGTGTGACCAGGATTCATCCATGCAGTTTGGCTTTGGCAGCTTTTACCATGACTACACTTACCTTATGATCACTGTGGTGATGGTGCTTTAGGCCCCATTGCCACACTGTTCAAAAATGTGCATCAGCTATGGACACCACACTTCCCTTTTGGTCACTGTGGTGATGGGGCTTTAGGCCCCATTGCCACACTGTTCAAAAAGTGCAAAAGCTATGGACCCCACACTTCCCTTTTGGTCACTGTGGTGATGGGGCTTTAGGCCCCATTGCCACACTGTTCAAAAAGTGCATCAGCTATGGACACCACACTTCCCTTTTGGTCACTGTGGTGATGGGGTGTTCGACCCCATTGCCACAGTGGCCATGGTCGGCTTGCATTGTGGAGGCCACACACATTTATGTGTGACACATGTGTTAGGGGGTCATATTGTATGTTCAATGTCATGTTCAGTCTTGTAGGCATTTGACACAGACTACACACGCTTGTCATGGTGTTGGGGGGGATGTAATTTTCAGACATTCCTTATGTGGGAGTATGCTGGTTGTGTCATGCATTACCCGTCCTATGAGTAGGGGTGGTGTTAGTGGTAGTCATCCATCCCCCCATGAGTGGGGATGGTAGTAGTGACAGGCATCCAGCCCCCCCTGAGTAGGGGTGGTGGTGGTGGCAGGCATCCAGGGCCCCCTGAGTAGGGGTGGTGGTAGTGGCAGGCATCCATCCCCCTAAGGTTGGGGAGGGTAGTAGTGACAGGCATCCAGGCATCCATGATTAGGGGTGGTGGTAGTGGTAGGCATCCATCCCCCCATGTGTGGGGATGGTAGTAGTGACAGGCATCCAGCCCCCTCTGGATAGGGGTGGTAGTAGTGGCAGGCATCCAGCCCCCTAAGGGTGGGTATGGTAGTAGTGACAGGCATCCAGGCCCCCCTGGATAGTGGTGGTGGTAGTGGCAGGCATCCATCCCCCTAAGGATGGGGATGGTAGTAGTGACAGGCATCCAGGCAACCATGATTAGGGGTGGTGGTAGTGGTAGGCATCCATCCCCCATGAGTGGGGATGGTAGTAGTGACAGGCATCCAGCCCCCCATGAGTGGGGATGGTAGTAGTGACAGGCATCCAGACCCCCTGGATAGTGGTGGTGGTAGTGGCAGGCATCCATCCCCCTAAGGGTGGGGATGGTAGTAGTGACAGGCATCCAGGCACCCATGATTAGGGGTGGTGGTAGTGGTAGGCATCCATCCCCCATGAGTGGGGATGGTAGTAGTGAAAGGCATCCAGCCCCCCATGAGTGGGGATGGTAGTAGTGACAGGCATCCAGCCCCCCTGGATAGTGGTGGTGGTGGTGGCAGGCATCCATCCCCCTAAGGGTGGGGATGGTAGTAGTGACAGGCATCCAGGCACCCATGATTAGGGGTGGTGGTAGTGGTAGGCATCCATCCCCCATGAGTGGGGATGGTAGTAGTGACAGGCATCCAGCCCCCCATGAGTGGGGATGGTAGTAGTGACAGGCATCCAGCCCCCCCTGGATAGTGGTGGTGGTGGTAGTGGCAGGCATCCATCCCCCTAAGGGTGGTGATGGTAGTAGTGACAGGCATCCAGCCCCCCCTGGATAGGGGTGGTGGTAGTGGCAGGCATCCATCCCCCTAAGGGTGGGGATGGTAGTAGTGACAGGCATCCAGGCACCCATGATTAGGGGTGGTGGTAGTGACAGGCATCCAGGCCCCCCTGAGTAGGGGTGGTGGTAGTGGCAGGCATCCATCCCCCTAAGGGTGGGGATGGTAGTAGTGACAGGCATCCAGGCACCCATGATTAGGGGTGGTGGTAGTGACAGGCATCCAGGCCCCCCCGAGTAGGGGTGGTGGTAGTGGCAGGCATCCATCCCCCTAAGGGTGGGGATGGTAGTAGTGACAGGCATCCAGGCACCCATGATTAGGGGTGGTGGTAGTGGTAGGCATCCATCCCCCATGTGTGGGGATGGTAGTAGTGACAGGCATCCAGCCCCCTAGATAGGGGTGGTAGTAGTGGCAGGCATCCAGCCCCTAAGGGTGGGTATGGTAGTAGTGACAGGCATCCAGGCCCCCTGGATAGTGGTGGTGGTAGTGGCAGGCATCCATCCCCCTAAGGATGGGGATGGTAGTAGTGACAGGCATCCAGCCCCCTGGATAGGGGTGGTGGTAGTGGCAGGCATCCATCCCCTAAGGGTGGGGATGGATAGTAGTGACAGGCATCCATGCCCCCCGAGTAGGGGTGGTGGTAATGACAGGCATCCAGGCCCCCCTGAGTAGGGGTGGTAGTAGTGGCAGGCATCCATCCCCCCATTAGTGGGGATGGTAGTAGTGACAGGCATCCAGGCCCCCCTGAGTAAGAGTGGTGGTAGTGGTAGGCATCCAGCCCCCCCTGAGTAGGGGTGGTGGTGGTGGCAGGCATCTAGCCACCCATGAGTAGGGGTGGTGGTGGTGGCAGGCATCTAGCCACCCATGAGAAGGGGTGGTTGTAGGTTGGTGTTGGTGGTAGGCATCCATCCCCCTATGGGTGTGTATGGCATTGGTGTTGGCCATCCCACCCCTATCGTTCTGCTGTTGCTTGTGTACGTCATTTGTGCATCCCTATGTGTGTGTGACATATTTCGGGTACGTGTAGTTTGTATTGTATTGTTGGTGTTTGACTTACCGTCTGCGCCGTACGCGTCCGTGCCGGTCCCGGTAATAGATGTAGAGTATAGGTAGGACCTGCGCAATGGGATTCATGCTTGGATCGTCTCGTTCGGGTTTCTCGTGTCTTCGACTCGTACTCGTCGCTGGCTTGTTCGTCTCGTAGCCGTGGATTGTCTTGTGGCGCGAAACGGAGCTTATGTACGGCTCGCCCGGATGCTCAAACGTGCCGGACGTAGCGACGGTTTCGGCGCGTACGGAATGCGCATCGTACTAGTCCGGCCGGAAAGTGCTGTGTATTTGCTTCCGTGCGGCTCGAATCGGCGTTTACGGATCCGGCTCGGGCGGGGAACAGGAGCTGGATTGGGTGAGTACGGCTCGTTCGGTAACTGGGTTGTTATACGCATCGTACTTGTTCGTCCGGACGAGTGTACGATTCGGTCGGGAAACACGCATTCGGCTTGTATTTTTTCTGGACAAATAGTGTTAGGTGCGCTTCCGGCCAAGATCGGAATCGGCCCCGAAGTGAGTTAAAAATAATAAAACGATTCAACTTTCATGAAGCCGATTCAGCCCCACAGTAAGGAACAGGAATCAATAATTGAAGGTAAGTAGTTTTATTGCTAATTAATAATCAATCTAATATATATGCATGCCAGGAGAATATTAAAAAGATACAACATTACAGCCAGCAAGCTAAAATATTGCAATCAGTTCAGTCTCAATAGGATAAGTTACAAATGAATCACAGCCACAGCAATACAAAAACTGAGGATTAGAAATGTGTTCCTTGAAAAAACTCCAACTCTCTCTCCTAAACATGAATACATTTTGAAGGCATTAAATTAGGGGCCTAAGTTTAGAATAAGGATGGTTCATAGAATAGGTTCTCAAGGAAATTCGGAAGTGCAAGAAGGTGTCAGCATAGTGAAAACTCCAGTAGAAGTCTTTAGGAATTGGAATAAGTCTTCACACTCACAAGATCCAAGGAAGCTGGGAGGTCTGTACCCCTCAAGGTCTAAGGGAATGTGCTCTGACTTCTAATTGTGTGAACATTAATTAAAACAAACAGAAACTTCAGCAACAGTCATATCTCTTCCCACCCCACCAAGAACCAATCATTTCACTTCTCGTGGAGTGCATTTGCAACATTTCCAGACTGTCGCAGCCCACAGAACTTGGAGAGTTACTGCAACCTTGAACATCCCTCAATTCCTAATACATGAAGAACAGGAGGCTTCTTCTGCTCATTAGATCTTCATGTTTCTTGCAAAGATTCGTCTTCTCAGATCTTACTTTCAAGAAACTAATACAGACAACAAAACTCCTTTCTCCAGCTAATGACATCTTGAGAACGCACCTTCAAAAGAGAGAACACACTGACTTTGCAAAGTACATTTAGTCAGGCTAACGTTAACTAAACATTTAATGTGCATTTTAAATACATGCTTATACTTGTGCACAAGTCACTCAAGAAGAAATGCAAACGTAAGTAAAAGCTTAAATGATTACACTTTCAAATAGGACTTTCATAATATATGCAAATGTGACAAAGTATAAATGTAACGTAAATACAGAATACATCTTCATGTTTAAGCTGAACATTAGTGCACAGATTTATAAAACTCTAGTTTCTCAGTGGTTATTTATTTATTTATTCATTTTTAAAGTTTTGTATAGCGCGATCGTGACCCAAGTGGGTGTCAGAGTGCTTTACATACGGGTTGTGGAAGACATAGGATGATAGTTGTAGGAGAAAATAAAGAAAAGGAATATACAACAGGAACAACATGGCACAATGGCGGGTGACACGGGCCGTAGCAGGTAGTAGCTAAAACAGCTAAACAAGATCGGAGGCAAGAGGAGAATAACTTCTAGTTCAGCGCGTTGTTCATTAGAAGAGCCTTGACTTCCATTTTGAATGCAAATGTTGAGGGAATCAGTCTTGTTTCCACGGGTAGGGAGTTCCAGATTCTCGGGGCAATGCCAGAGAATGTACGATTGTAGGTTTTTAGTTTTTTAAATTTCTTCGGCTTAGGAGCAGTGTGTTGGTGCTCCTTGAGGGCGGTTGCAACCGGAGAGTTCGAGCTTATTTTTCAGGTAGAGTGGGGTATTGAAGTGTAGGGTCCTATGAGTCATACATGCAATTTTTAAGTGGATCCTTGCCTCAAAAGGAAGCCAGTTGAGCGATTTCAGGTCTGGAGAGATGTGGTTGGTTTTCTTGGAACCAGTGATGAGTCTAGTCGCAGCATTCAGTGATGCTCTGAGGGGGGCTAAACTGAGTTTTGGCAGTCCACATAGAGTAGCACTGCCGTATTCTAGTCTAGAGATGACTAGTGCTTGCACCGACGATTTGAAGTCATCTTGGGGAAGGTAGGGTTTGAGTTTTCTTAGGATGCTCAGTTGGAAGTTCGCTCCTTTGGTAGATGCTCTGACGTGATCTTGCATGTTAAGGTTCTTATCTAGCATAACTCCCAGTGATTTAATGGAGTCAATGATGTGTGGTGTGCAGTTGAGAGCGGTGAGGTTACTTAGATATTTCACAACAGTGGGGGTTTGCTTAGTAGGTGAGATGAGGAGGAATTCCATGTTAGGGGCGTTTAGTTTGAGGTGGTTGGTGGTTAGCCAATTTAGGGTTTTGAGCAGGGTTCCGTTGAGTGACTTGATATCTTCAGGGGAGGATATTTTCATGTACAGTTGGGTGTCATCCACAAACATGTGATATTGGATGTTGGAAGCTTTGAGGATTACAGTCAGTGGTTCAATGAAAAGGTTAAAGAGCGTGGGGGAGAGTGAGGATCCTTGGGGGACACCCAGAGTGCAGGGGCTGGAGTTGGATAGAGTTTGATTGGATTTGACTCTTTGCGTTCTGTTGTTGAGAAAAGAGGCAAACCATTTAAGGACCGTGCCTGGGAGACCCATCCTGCATTCCAAGAGGTTAAGTAGATTGTCATGTTTGACAGTGTCAAATGCAGATGAGAGATCAAGTAGTATTAGTAGGCAGGCTTCATTCTGGTCAAGCAGCGTGAGAGCATCGTCGACTATATGAGTGATGGCTGTTTCAGTGCTGTGGCCCGTGCGGAAGCCCGATTGGAATTGGTCAAGAAGTTGGAATTGCTCAATGTGTTTGCGCAGTTGTTCATGTACACATTTCTCCAGGAGTTTAGCGAGGGTAGGGATGTTTGTGATTGGTCGGTAGTTATTCAGGTCTTCAGGGTCCACCGTGGGTTTTTTGAGAATAGGGAGCACAAGGCCAGCCTTCAGGCAGTCAGGGATCTCACCTTGAAGAAGAGAGGCGTTGATGATCTTGGACCAGAGCGGGACTAGTGATCCTATCATTTCTTTGAAGAAGTTTGGGGGAAGGGGGTCATTGAAGTGATTAGAAGGTTTCAGGGTCGAGAGTATGTTGAGGATGGCAGTGTCATTGAGGGGTGTGAATTGACTCCAAGAGGCATTGTTTTTGGGGGAGAGACAGGGCGGCGTGGGTAAGAGGAGTCAGGAGAGGGTGAGAGTTCGATTAGAGCAGACTTAAGATCTGATTCGATCTTGCTCACCTTTCCGAGGAAGAACATTAAATGAATGCATTTAAAGGTTCACACTTGTTAATATTATTAAGGCACACAGTAAATATAATGTCAAATATAAATGCCTAATTGCGCAATGATGAATGGTAAAGAATGGAGTCTAAAGTGCACGACTCCATTTCATGGCACTTTCTTTTTTTTACCTTCCCCTACTCACCCTCATCTTATTCTTCTCCACCCACCAACCCCCATCCTGTTTGTTCTTCCTCACCCGTCCTCCCGTCCCATTTTATTCTCCCCCTCCCACTGACAGAGGAAAAATAATGTTATGAATGGGGCAGTTCACAGAGCTTTTTTTAACCATCCAATTACCCAGTACCACCCAAGCCACCGTTACCCACCACCCTTCACCCCCTAGTTAACCACCCCCACTGGACAGTCAAAGCCAATGTGTGACCCATATGTGAGACCCATTGGCGTTGCCAATGCTTGTTTAGTATATATATATATATATATATATATATATATATATATATATATATATATATATATCCACACAAATCGGCACCTCCTTGCGTCGCACCGAATAGAGACACGATGACACCAGCAAAATTAAGTCCACAATATTTATTCCATTATTTTTATCGGGCTATGACGCGTTTCGGCAGGATCCCCTGCCTTGTTCATATATAGTCTCTTTCCAATAGGCGATGGGGGCACAACAACCAAGCGCACTGGTGAGCAATTCAAAGTCTCATTTTGCAAATCACGAAGTCCTATATAAATGACGCTTCACTCTCCCGGGTCCCGCCGCCAAAGACCCAGTCCTCAAAAATGAATTCTACAAATGGAAAGGAGCGTCAATGTATCCGCTATGGTATCCAATCAATTATTGTTTTTTGAGAATCAAATCCATAGGCAAACTTGTTTCATGTGTATTTTCCATTTATTAATTCAAAGGAAAATCATACCTCCAAAATATAACAGTATCCAATCGTCAGCCAAATATAACAATATCCAATCGTCAGCCTACTCTGGCAAGAGATGAGAACCAGGAAAGGATAAAGGGGAGCTTTGCCTGACTGGGGCTTTTGAGCAATAGATCTATAGAACAATAAGTATTTTGTGTTCTCTTGTTATACAATTGGATAAAATATTAAAAAAAGGTACAGGATTCCGTTTTCTCATCATGTCTCATCATGTCTCTGTTTGGGGGTATGTAAAAAGTTAAATATAAAAATTAGATTTATTTAAATAATTTCCCCAAGCGAGTAGGGCTTTATCAATTGGTTTTAAGCATACATATATTTTTTTATGTTCAGGACAATCTTTTCCACTTGTATGGGTTGAGCTAATGAAGAGCTGAAGAAATGTCAGGATAAACGCTTAGGAGATACATTGGAGGTATGTTCCAAAAGGCGACTAAAGAAATTTAGTAGACAGTATGGCTGTTGGGGAGTTAAGGACAAATAAGAATTTTAGAGATTTATGTATGATTAATTTTTGCCAGAAGTTTAAATATAATTTCATGGTGCATAGCAATAACAGTGTACATAGTACATGAGAGAAATTGATGAGGATTGATGTGGTAGCAATAAGGAGGGTGCTGATACCACATGATGTTTTCCATCCAAAAACCATTAATGGAACTTTCTTTATGGGGATAATATATGGAAATTAGATTGTAAATAGGCAGACACGAAGGGGCTGTTGGAGAATGTAATTGATATGATGTTTTTAATTTTGGGGAATGTGATTGAATGATTGATTTTCTACAAATACATAGGGATTTATATTGATTGCTATTGATTTGTGCATTTATCCTTTTTTCCAGCCCTGATGACGTCCAAGTGAGGACAATAGGTTATCCAAAAGTGAGGACGAAACGCGTATGCTGACGATTGGATATTGTTATATTTGGCTGACGATTGGATACTGTTATATTTTGGAGCTATGATTTTCCTTTGAATTAATAAATGGAAAATACACATGAAATAAGTTTGCCTCTGGATTTGATTCTCGAAAAACAATAATTGATTGGATACCATAGTGGATACATTGACGCTCCTTTCCATTTGTAGAATACATATATATATATATACCAATAGCATAAAATCTATTTTAAAAAACAATCTATTATAAATTAAAACATTAAACTATTTAAAAATCTTTACATTTAAATGTATCACTACAGTCAGTGCAACAGTAGGGAGAGTGTTTGAAAAAATTCTTTAAAAGCCTCTTATCTTGCAGCAATCTTCTGTGGTCTGTCCAACATTTCCCACTTCTATCTTCCTTATATAATTCCGGCTCCTTTCCAGCCTTGCTTTCCATGCGAGAAGTTTACCACAACATTCGCCCTCCACTATATCTCTTGCTTTGCTGGCTTCCCATGATTGCTGTACCTTTTCTTCAATTTTAGCTTTGAATTCTGTTTGTAGATCTTCTAAGGTTGAAGCTATTTTTTGCCTCTCTTCTATATCCAAGGACGTGCTTTTCAGCCTCGTCTCGGCCGTCCCTATCCCTTCCTCTAGCCTGGTAAGTTCCAATTTCTCTCTCCTTGCCCAGTTAATCGTTATACTTTTTAGTGTCCCCCTTAGCCAGGCCTTATAGGCATCCCATACCTTCATGCAGGGGCGTTGATGTCAG
Organism: Calotriton arnoldi; assembly: GCA_963921515.1. NCBI lineage: Eukaryota > Metazoa > Chordata > Amphibia > Caudata > Salamandridae > Calotriton > Calotriton arnoldi. Next base: position 132,478 of record CAWUFW010019348.1, read on the forward strand.
GTTCCGGGTAAAAAACTCCTTTGAGTCGTTCGCTAGTTTGGCAACTATCTCCTCCGAGAGTAAACCCTTCTATTTACAGTCCATCTACCCGGCTCCCGAGAGACCCTCAGATCGATTTTTAGGAGCAATGCTGCGTGATCTGAAAGGTGCATAGGGAGATGTTCCATGCCTACCACTCTCTCCTCCTCCTTTCTGAAAAAATAGTCTAACCTTGAAAAGTGGCTATTTTTTTTACTGTGAAAAGTGTACTCCCTACTGTTTCCATGTAATTTACGGAAAACATCGCACATATTACAGTTTTCCAGATCCACCAGCTATGTTCTCATTTTAGGGGAATTGATCTGTGTTCTTACCGAGGATCTATCTAGATTATTATCTAGAGGTATGTTAAAATCACCTCCTAAAAAGACAGGGGCCTTAAAATCTGTTAAGGCAGAGAACAGATCCACTAGATGTGAAACGTCATCGATGTTTGGGCCATAATAACTCACCAGTGTATATAAATTCTGATGAATATTAACTTCGGCTATAATCCATCGCCCCCAACATCATCTTTATGTCGAACCAATTCAACACCGGCCCTTACTTTAAATATCAGGGCTACCCCCTTGGTACAGTATAATTGGTCTGTGACAACTACTCCCTTTACCCATCTTTGTTTTAGGAACAGATCTCTACATTCCTGTCTCCTCAAATGAGTTTTCTGTAACATGCATATTTGGGCGCTGTGTTGCTTTAAATATTGCAGGATAGATTGCCTTCTCTTTTTGACCCGAAGCCCATTTACATTCCAACATAGTACCTCTAACGGCCGTAGCCCATCAGCCCCCATGCCCATTTTTTTCTGCTTTTTCCATTTTTTCAACTTTTTTTTTTTTTCCTTTTTACCTTCCTTTTGTCCAAAACAACATTTCATCAGTGGTGCTCCTTCTATATCATTTGGAAGACTTAACTTTTTTGGTTTTTTTCCCACTGCTTCCCACCCTTAGTGAGGGAAAGTGTTGGATAGCGGAGGGGTAAAAATTACTATTCCCACTCCAGTGAGTGCAACAATAGGGAAAGTGTTGGATAGCGGAGGGGTAAAAATTACTATTCCCACTCCAGTGAGTGTAACAGAATGGAAAGTGTTGGATAGCAGACGGGTAAAAATTACTATTCCCACTCCAATGAGTGCAACAGTAGGGAAAGTTTTGGATAGCAGAAGGGTAAGACTTACTATTCCCACTCCAGTGAGTGCAACAGTAGGGAAAGTTTTGGATAGCAGAAGAGTAAAAATTACTATTCCCACTCCAGTGAGTGCAACAATAGGGAAAGTGTTGGATAGCGGAGGGGTAAAAATTACTATTCCCACTCCAGTGAGTGTAACAGAATGGAAAGTGTTGGATAGCAGACGGGTAAAAATTACTATTCCCACTCCAATGAGTGCAACAGTAGGGAAAGTTTTGGATAGCAGAAGGGTAAGACTTACTATTCCCACTCCAGTGAGTGCAACAGTAGGGAAAGTGTTGGATAGCGGAGGAATAAAATGTACTATTCCCACTCCAGTCAGCGCAACAGTAGGGAAAGTGTTATATAGCGGAGGGGTAAAGCTTACTATTCCCATTCCAGTTAGTGCAACAGTAGGAAAAGTACTAGATAGCAGAGGGGTAAAACTTAGTATTCCCACTCCAGTGAGTGTAACAGTAGGGAAAGTGTTGGCTATCAGAGGGGTAAGAATTACTATTCCCACTCCAATGAGTGCAACAGTAGGGAAAGTGTTAGATAGCGGAGGGGTAAAACTTACTATTCCCACTCCAATGAGTGCAACAGTAGGGAAAGTGTTAGATAGCGGAGGGGTAAAAACTACTATTCCCACTCCAATGAGTGCAATAGTAGGGAAAGTGTTAGATAGCGGAGGGGTACAATTTACTATTCCCACTCCAGTAAGTGCAACTGTAGGGAAAGTGTTGGATTGCGTAGGGGTAAAATTACTATTCCCACTCCAATGAGTGCAACAGCAGGGAAAGTGTTGGATAGTGGAGGGGTAAAACTTATTATTCCCACTCCAGTGAGTGCAACGGTAGGGAAAGTGTTGGATAGTGGCAGGATAAAATGTACTATTACCACTCCAATCAGTGCAACAGTAGAGAAAGTGTTGGATAGCGGAGGGGTAAAATTTACTATTCCCACTCCAGTTAGTGCAACAGTAGGGAAAGTGTTGGATAGTGGCAAGATAAAATTTACTATTCCCACTCCAATCAGTGCAACAGTAGGGAAAATGTTGGATTGCAAAGGGGTAACAATTAATATTCTCACTCCAGTCAGTTCAAAAGTAAAAACAAACAAAATATTAACAACAAAAATATTTAAAAAAACAATATAAATAGAAACATATATAAATATATTAAAAATATTAATATATAGTTAACATTACAAATTAAAAAAAACATATTATAATGTTAAATGCATATGCCAAACATCTACAAATATTATATTAAATAAAATACAAAATAATTTTCAAACAAATAAATATTTTTAATTAGATATTATTTAGAATCAAAAACATTAATTATTACATAAATTTACTTTTTTATTTCCTACCCTATAACACCACACAATTCACAACCCACAACTACATTTTATAAAAAAATGTACTTACATAATTAACATAATTATTTACCAATTAAAGAAATGTTATTAATAAAAAAAAGTCATACAAATTAACTTCCCACACTTTACCCCTATAATCCCCACAAACCACTGGTAAAATTAATCTGTAACAAAATTAATTACACAATTAAAACTTATTTTCAATAAAAAACTAATAATATATAAAAACTAATTATAAAGTAACTAAAATTAATTTACTCCCCACCCTTTACCCCTACGAAAGTAAAACCCACACACAAAAAATATAAACTACCCTAATTAAATATCAATTAATTAATTAATATTAATGATCAACCAATTATTAATTAAACAAAATTACTTCCCACACTTTACCCCTATAAACCCCATAACCCACACCTAAAATTAATTATGCAAATTCCATGCTTTATTTTCAATTAATTAATCAATATTAATTACGAACTATTTAATAATTAATTAAAAATAAATTACTTCCCACCGGTTACCCCATAAACCTCACATCCCACAACTAAACAAAATCACACAATTACCATAGTTAATTATCAATTAATTAGCTAACATAAATTAACAACTAATTATTAGTTAATTTAACATAAATTACTTGCCACCCTTTACCCCTATAAACCCCACAAGCCGCACCTAAAATTAATTACACAATTTCCATAATTAATTTTCAATCAATTAATTAATATCAATTAAGAACTATTCATTAATTAATTAAAAATAAATGTCTTACCACTCTTTACCCCATAAACCCCACATTATACACTTAAAAAGATCGCACAATTAACATAATTATTTGTCAATGAATTAGTTAATATAAATTAACAACTAATTATTAATTAATTAAACATAAATTACTTCCCACTCTTTACCCCTATAAACCCCACAACCCGCACCTAAAATTAATTACACAATTTCCATAATTAATTTTCAACCAATTAATTATTATAAATTAACAACAAATTATTAATTAATCAAAAATAAATTACTTCCCACCCTTTACCAGGGCCGGACTGGCTACCGGGCGTTTTGCTGTGCTGCTGAGCTGGGGGCTGATTTCGTTGATGGGGACCTGCATGCGCTTAAAAACATTCGTTTTGAAATGTTTATTTAAAAGCACACGCAGGTCCCCATCAACGAAATCAGCCCCCACCGCAGCGAAATCAGCCCCCAGCTGTGCAGCACAGCAAAATGCCCGGTAGCCAGTCTGGCCCTGCCCTTTACCCCTACAAACCCCACAACCCGCACCTAAATAAAATTACACAATTACCGTAATTAATTATCAATTAATTAATTAATATTAATTAACAACTAATTTATAATTAATTACAAATAAATGACTTCCCACAATTAACACTATAAAATCTAAATTAAATAAATAAAAAATAATCATTAATTTATTATAATTAAATTACTTCCGACCCTGTTCCCCTATAAACCCACAACCCACTATGGAACTAAAAAACACAAAATTTAATTAAAATAAAATTGATAACTACTAAAAATTTAACACATATATTAAACAATACTTATACAAAAAAACATACATCACATACATTTAAAATATAAACTAAAATACATAACACTAATTAAAAAATCGATATTTTAAACAACTATATTTTTGCAAACAATATTAATGACTTCTATATTTTTAAAAATGATATTTCTTTGACAAAAAAAAAAAAGAAGATATTTCTTACCTTAAATTCGATATTCTTGCTGTCGATATTTCTGAATCACGACATTTCCAACTCGATATTCTGTCTAAACACCCTTTTTAATAAGGCAGACTGGGAATCCGTTACATTTGTCACGGAGTAACCCTCTGCCAATCTCTAAATTAAGCCTTACTTTCTTCGCCTCCCCTCAGCTAGATTCAACCTATATCGTTAACGCTATCAAACGACTAAAAGGTGACATGCAATGCATTTAAAAAATACAAAGGACATCAATAAAAAAATCATTAAAGAATTTAACAGTATAAGTAGGGTGACCAACCGTCCGTAAATTTCACGGACTGTCCGTTAATTGAATCTCACGTCTGTTGTCCACGATGATCCCTCTTGCGGACGCCTTTTGTCCGTAATTTGGGGGGTTACAGTGACCTGCACTGCTCACCTTTGGGAAGCCTTCCTGCTGGGGCCGCCTCACACTCCTCCCTGCTCAAGAGCAGCCCCTCCCCAGCCTCTCACAGACTGTGATGGATCCATTGTCCTTCTGTATGCCGGCTGATTGTGACATACAGAATGACAATGGGCCAGTCTGGGCAGTTAAGGCATGTGGTGGGCCAGAAGGCAAGGAAGAAAAAAGGTAACAGATGGAAGTACGATTGTCCAGTTACTTTTAAAAAACAAGCATATGAAATCGGTCCCACATTAGTACAAGTTAGAGCTTTTGGCATTGAAAAGAATGTTTTTTTACATATTTTTATTTGCAGTAGAATGATTATATTGTCATTTTTATGACCTCACATCGCTGGAGAGCCAGAAAATGGGAAATAGGTTATGAGGGAAGTGAGGCAAGAGTAATATGCTGTCTGAACAAAAAAGTAACAACATCCTGGAAAAAGCAAACCCTTATAGGGAATGCAACATCAAGTAAAGGATGTGAAATGTAAGCAGAGCAACATAGTTACCTGAGCACGTTTATACTTAATATTTAGAAACTAAGGAGTGGCGATGCCCAAAAAGTTAAGGACATGACTACAGGGCCTGGGAAGAGACTACATGGTCCAGCATGCACCACTAAAAGCCAACAAAAGCTAATCATGCCAGTTACGAGAAGTGAGTGTGAAAAGAGCAACAAGTGAGATGAAACGTGCGTAATGCATTATACAAGGTTAAGACTTTTACAGCAGAGCAAGTGGTCTCGGGCCATATGGCCTTGTTAACAAACGTTCACATCAGGAGAAAACCTCTGGCTAGACTACTTTACTTTGAAACTTTAAATGAAACAAACAGAGTAGACAAGCGACGCATCAAATCTTGCCATATCCTGAGTGTGTTTTCTGACGTTTCACCTCAATGTCTGCTTTGTACTCCAAAAACAGGCTCACCTGATAGAAAAGGTGTGTTTCTAAAACGTAAATTAATGGCACTTAGTTTGCTGCCCTCGAAAGGATGAAAGCGCGAGTTGGCCTTACTTGTGACCTGCAGATCACGGTAGTTGTGAGCACTGAGCGTTTAACGCCTGAAGACCTCTTGCATATAGGGACTGGAGTTAAGCTCTATTCCCACCTCTCCTGTGGACAGTTTCACTGGCTATTTACATGGTCGCTGGAGACTGGGTGTAGGAGGTGGCAATGGTGGAGTTCCCATGCATGATCTGTGTAAACTCTTGTAAAGCAGGCAACTACATGTAGGATGTATGTGAAAGGGTAAGCCTGGCACCCATTTGCAGTTTATTTAAGAAAGAATAAAACTGAACACCATGTGTGGTCTAATTTGGAAGGGAGTTTCCAGAGTACATGCTGTTTTTATTCACCAGGAAATATAAAGTGATTTATTTTACCACCTTTAGGCAAAGTGTGGGGATGTTATTTCACACCGCTCATGAGTACTGTTCCAGATTTTATTTTAAAATATTTCCTACATGTATCGTTAGGGTCCTTTATAAAAACCAACTATTTTCACCGAACATATTTAGAAACTTTTGCTGCAGAAATAAAAGTTGGCCCCGTTGAAAAAATATCTTAGTGTTGTGGCTTCCACCTTCTGTCCCAAGCCCTTTCATGGAGGGCCAATCTTGCTCATGAACTCTGTGCAATATGGGGCTGGTTCGAGCGCTGCCTTTGGCTGCTTATCACACTTTGATGAGGTGGCCTAAAGCACAAACCCTGTAGAAGGACTACACTATCTATTCCTCAACTGTTGCTAGTTCGAGGCCAGAGTATGGAACGGTGCAAGGATTTTTAGCGTTCCAACCAAATAGGATTTTGTTTTGGTGTGCTCCTCTGCTGAAAAAAATATGGCTATCTTCAGACCTTGATTGTTTTCGGTGTAACGCAGTGGTAGTGCTTAAAGGATCCTTTCTTGCCTAGCTTTATGAAGTGCCGACCCTGCCTCCTGGCTCCATGTTTCCATTCCTGGTTTTTCATTTGCAAACCATTTCTATCTGTTGTGTTAGTCTAATTAGGTCAATGTGGGAATTGTTGAAGAGCCGCAACAAAGATTGTCGTATCCTGGTGCACAGTAAGGCCATCATTTACTATGCTCTGGAAGCTAATTCAGTTGAATATCTAATGACAAATGTGTTGTAGAATGCACCATGTATTCCCAAATGTTCTTGGGTATGTGAAAACAAAGCCTGTAGGCTGTCAGAATTTTGTAACACACAACAACTTTTAAATACCTGTAAATCAAATGAAACAGTATTTGTAAGTGCAACACTGTCACCCCAAGGGGTATCTGGGCACTCTGTCTCAGTCGAAGAGCCAGGTCTTGAGTCTCTTTCTGAAGTGTGCCAGCGAGGGGGCTGTACGGAGCTTGAGGGAAAGATTGTTCCATGTTTTGGCAGTGATGTAGGAGGAGAGGCTACTGCTGCGATGGATGCGGAGGGTGTGTGCGAGGGTGAGTGAAGAGGAGCGCAGGTGTCTAGCGGGTTGGTGGAAGTTCAGTCGATGGTTTAGGTAGGCAGGTCTTAGGTCATGGAGGGCTTTGCAGGCGTGCATGAGGATCTTGAACTGGCATCTTTTCTGAATGGGGAGCCAGTGGAGGTCTCTCAGGTGGGGGGCGTTGCAAGTTTGCTTGGGGAGGTCCAGGATGAGTCTGGCTGCAGCGTTCTGTATGTTCTGGAGTCTTGTGAGGAGCTGAGTGGAGATGCCGGCATAGAGGGCGCTGCCATAGTAGAGGCGGCTGGTGATGAGGGTCTGAGTGATGGTCATTCTGATATTGGTTGGGATCCATCTAAAAATTCTGCGGAGCATATGAAGTGTGTGGAAGCAGGAGGAGGCGACTAGCGACTTGTTGTTTCATGGTCAGTTGGCGGTTGAGGATGATGCAGAGGTTGCGTGCATGGTCGGTCGTTCGGTGTGGGCATGGTTCTGAGTTCTGCAGGCCAACAGCTGTGGTCCAATGTGGAGGTGTTCTTGCTCAAGATCAGTACTTCAGTTGTGTTGGAGTTGAGTTGGAGGCAGTTGTCTCTCATCCATTTGGCTATGTGGGTCATGGCGTTGCAGAAGTTGGTTTAGGCGTTGGAGGGGTCCTCAGTGAGCGAGTGGATCAGGTGAGTGTCATCTGCGTAGGAGATTATGTTGAGTTTGTGGGATCTAAGGACGTCTGTGAGGGGAGGTAATGTAGGTGTTGAACAGGGTGGGGCTGAGGGATTATCCTTGTGGCACACCATATAGGATGTCTTTGGGTGCTGAGGTGAAGGGAGGCAGTCGGATGCTCTGTGTGCGTTCTGTAAGGAAGAAGGCGATCCACTTGAGGGCGTCTTGCTGTATGCCTATGTTATAGAGTCTGTTGATGAGGGCGTTGTGGAAGACTGTGTCGAACACCGCATAGAGGTCGAAGAGGATCAGGGCTACAGTTTCTCCATGGTCAAGGAGTGCTCTGACGTCATCTGTGGCAGCAATCAGCACAGTCACAGTGCTGTGGTTGGCACAGATTCTTGATTGAGAGGAATTCGGTGAGCTGCGGTCTGCATGTTTCCATCTGTCTGGGAAGGTTGCTGTGGAGATGGAGGTGTTAAGGATGCTGGTGAGTTGCATGCTGATTGGGTTTGTTGCAAAGTTTTAGAGGTGGTGGGGGCAGTGGTCAGTGGGTGCCCTGGAGTGGATGGAAGACATGATGGCTGAGGTGGTCAGGACGGTGAGCGGTGACCAGGTGGTGATGGTTTGGCTGGTGTTCGCTGGTTGGTTGAGGTCGTCAGGATTGAGGGTGGTGGGTTGAATGTTGTAATTGTTGTAGATGTTGGTGATCTTGCTGTGGAAGTAGTCTGAGAGGGTGCCGCAGAGTTCTTGGGATGGGTGGATGGTATTCTCTATGACTGTCAGGTTGGAGAATTCTTTGACTATTTTGAAGAATTCCTTTGTGTGGTTGGCTGCAGAGTCGATGAACTGTGCAAATGGCTCAAAACATATCAGCAGTTAGGAAACCACAAATGGACCACTTGTTTGTAATTCAGAAGTGTGCTGGAAACAAAGTTTTAATATGATAAAACCAATCAAGGCACTTTACTTGGTGATGTTCAAATGATACATATTTGCTGAAACCACATTTCCACACATTATTCTTTGTGCGCTATATAGTTTTATCAGTAAAACTGCATATTGGCACTGTGCTGCCATTTCAAAAGAAAATGTTCTGTAGGTATAAGACAGTGCCTCCTTCTGACCTACAATAAGGCCTCAACAACGAATACAGTTTCTATTCTTTAGCACACTCATGTGCATCAGTGAGAATCTGCAGTTTACAGCTCACACAAATGAAACAGCCCAATCAGCAATCTGATTGGGCTGATTTATCATATACAGAAAAAATAAGGAGGGCTGATATATGGCTAGCCAGGGCATTTTATGATAATGTCAACTCCTATCTAACCGTTCTGGCCCACAATGATACCATGACACTCAGCAGTCTACAGCCATTTATGGCTCATGCAGGCTGGTTAATAACTCTGTTTCCCTGCTTAATGCTCTTACCCTCACACAAGACCTGTCCTCTATGGGTCTTATCCATCACTCAGTACTGTAGCAATCCCATAACCAGTCATCACCAGCTGAACAGACATGGAGTACCTGAAGTGGTCTGACACATAAAGCTGGCCACTCAGAGGACTTCACTCTAGTCCAGCACTGCAAGTCCCAATTAGCTACATTCTATTCCAGCTGCTTTATACCTCACAGTATCACTCAGATATGAGATGCTAGTAACAAAGTCCATCTTCCCGACCACTTTTTTCACCAAACATGCCTTCTCAGGACCATGAACTGTAAACGAAATATCAGACTGGACAACCCAGTGCAGTGCAGTAACCATATAAATAGATCATCATTGTATGATATACCACAAACAGACCTACACAGTTGCTCAAAGCTGCGTGAAAAACTGTGAAATGCACAATTGTCTCAACCTAATATATACTTATTTTTACTTGGACTTATGTTAGATATCTATTTACTGATATTTACTGATATATTATTGAGCGACTTCCTCTGATGTGTCTGTGAAACTTACATTTTATCCCAAAGATTTCTCCTGAATTTTGACCTTCTATCCTTAATTTTTGTCCTGAATTTTGACCCTTTGTCATGAATTTTTACACGCACCATCCTGAATTTGCACCCATGCCAGTTGGTCACCCTAAGTATAAGGGGGGAAGGTTTGGAGAATGCACCAGTTAAAAAAGTAATTTCGGCATATTAGCACACTTGAAGGAAAAAAAGTGCATTTCAAACTGAACTCATGGAGGAAAAAAGTTATCACCCTGAATGAACCACTTCGTTTTCTAAGCTGGCAGCTGCCTTCAGGTCCTTGCCAGCTGCGACCCGAGCAACAAGGGCCGTTCCCTCTGACGGACGGAGGGCAGCCCATCTTGGTCTCCAGCATTACCCCTCCTGTTGATCCCCTTGCTTGCGCCCTTGAAGTCAGCATGTGTCTATCCAATCCGAGTCATTCTCCGAATGCTTCCTGCTAACTCCACCGGAAGCTGAGGATGGCCACGCTGTCGCTGCTGCTGTGCCGTGTCTTATTGTTTGCTTATCGCCTCTGTGGCTGCCTGGGAAAGGGCACTCAACAGCCGATATTGTTACAGTCATTGGAAACGCACGGCTATTTATAAAGACTTCAATGGCATGCTGCACAGGCAGCGAAGAAACAAAAAACATAACAAAACCCTTCTGTCGTGCCAGTAAAGGGCATTCCTGTCGCGCTGCCAATCCGAGTGCGCACACTGGCATCGTTCAAGGCTGCAAGCTAACGCCATCTGGCCTGAATGGAAATGCACATGCCCCGGTTTAAGTGGCAATGGTGCGTCACAGTTCCGGCTCACCTGTCCTTTTTTGAGTTTCGTTTACACACGTATGTTGTGCGAGAGCACACCTACGTCTGCTGTAGCAACAAGGGGGTACGTTTCGCTACCACATAATATGGTGCGTTTCAGCACCCGAATAAAGTGCTGTCACATTAAGTGGACCCACATGTGCTATTACGAGCAAACACAACCACAACCGATGTGCCTTTAAACGCACACAGTGATTTTCAATTCATGCACACAGAAGTGTATAAAAGACGGCACTGCCACAACAGCCCCCTCCTGTTGTCTCTGCGGGAGATGAGGCTGAGTGTTTCCCATTTCCACAATAACCACTTTTGGCTTTTCATTGGCAGCACTGGTAGCGCGTGACACCACCGGGAAATGGCGGCTGTCACTACCACATTGGAACATTGCCACCTCAGCATATTCATTTATTATATTGCATTTATGTAGATTATTGTGTGCAATAGCACAAATAACGACCATTGAGAAAGTAGACAATTAAAAATAAATTGAATTAAAAAAAACTTACAATCTGAAAGCACTCAAAATTATACAATGCAGTTTACATGCAGATTTTTGCAATGGGTACATAACTCGTTAAACTATTTTACTATCATTGGAACTTGTAGTCTGCAAGTTACACAAATATACCTGCAACAAACGCCTTAGCCAAATAAGAAATCTTACTAGGATGGGAAGTTGTGGCCTGCATGTTGCATACATTTTCCCGTCTTGAAGATGTCATGAGATCATATTCCTAAAAATATTAATAAAAACAACAGTTTTGTTAGAACAGTATCCCTCCACATAACACCAAGACGGCAAATTACCTTGTTGCTGTCCTGATGGACATTTCTCTCATCAGTATAAATTATGGATTCGTGCTTCTAAAGCCACACCAAGAGTCAAACCAGCAGACCCTCCTGCTCGTGGTGGAGGGCCACCATTTTCGGTTTCTGATCTTCCCATTGGAACTCCAGTCAGTCGTCCAGTTGCATCCATATCTACATGCTGGTTGAGCCATGCTGCATCTTAAAAAATGGCGCTGAAGCACTCAGATGGTTTGCAAGGTATGCAAAGCTTTGAGCACCACTAGTCCACAGAATTCCCACTTGGGACCAATGTTGGTGCTCCAGTTCATAATAGCGATTTTCACTACTGATGAGAGAAGGGAAGTGTCGTTCTTCCTCCAAAGAAAGCACTGCAGCTCTAAACACATCTTGACTCCTTTATTTCTTTGGAAGTCCCAGTGGATCATTGCTATGCCCCTGTGTACTGGCCTGATCCTCCCATGCAGTATCTCTTGAGGTTTGCCTGGCAGTCAGGAGATAGAGAAGTGAGAGCGTGGGAATGTCAAAAACCTTTGCCTCTAGAGGCGAAGGCAATAGTTGCCTCTCTGCTTACAAATGCAGTATAACTATTAAAGCACATTTAGCCAATCAGAGCCTGCATCTTTTGGGGCTTATTTACAAGCCCATTGCGCCACCGGTGGGTCACTTTTTTTGATGCACGGGTGGTGTAACAGTGGCGTAACAAAGGACCCCGCAGCCTCTGCAGTGCAGGGTGCCCTAGAGCTCCAGGGGCCCCCTCAACACAGTACACTGGCCTGTGAGCTCCAGAGTGAGTCCAAGGGGGGCCCCTTCATGTACTTTGCAGGGGGGCCTCCTCAACTTTTGTTTTGCCACTGCGGCGCAATGGACTTGCCCATATTTACAAAGTCACGTAAAGTCACCCTGCGTGACTTTTCATGGTCTTGTAAACATGGGCCCTTTTCACGCATTACACTGCGTGAAAGGGGCATTCCATGGGTGTTGCTGTGGGCTATCCCAAGCAACATCTATGGAACTTGACACATACCCAGATTTACTACATTTTGTAAAACTGGGAATGCATCAAAATCCTACACCTCCCCAGAGGAGGCGTAGGAATGGTGCAGCGGGGAGAAATGTGTGTATTTCTCCTTCTTTTCCCCTCTTTATATGCGTACTGCATTCTGCAGCACACATAGAAAGAGGAAAATGCCATTAATGATTGTTTTTGGGCAGGAAGGTGCTCCTTCCTGCACAAAAGCAATCATACCCTCAGCGCAGTAACCCTTGCAAAATGATGCAAAGGTGCCTGCATTGGCGAATGGCAGCCAATTGTGCCTCACTGCAATACGACATATCCCTGTGCTTTGAAAATGACACAGCACGTCGCAGCTAAATGGCTTGCGGCACGCATCATTTTCTTGTAGATGAGGCCCCTTGTCCTTTGATCCAAGGAGGGTGCTGAATTTCCACAAAGGATTGTTTTTCCCCTGAGTTTGACTCTTTCTAATTCTCAGAACACCATTAGAAACAATCCTGGTCTGCAAGGGGTCTTAACCAAAACATTAAATTCGAAATACCATCTTACCATAATATAATTGCTTCTATATCGTGATGTCAAAAATATAATTGTCTAGAATATCATTTTTATAGTTGTTTTTAATATCATTGTTTAAAATATTATTGTTTATAATATAAACATATGTAATTTTCTAAATATTATTGTGCTATTGTAAATGTTATATGTTTTATATAATTTTGTTATGTGATAAAATGTTTTAGGAGGAGGATGTTGGTTTTCTAAGGGTATGGGGTGGGTAGTTTTTAAAAATATATATAATTTGTAACTTTCTTTAACATTCCTCATATTGTTCCACAGAAACTCGTAATAGGTGCTATTTATAGCACACGAAAAATAACAACGCACCTCGTGGCATTGTTATTTACCAAGTGCAATAAGCAACACCTAAGACTTTTTGAAAATATTTCTGGAATGTACTTTTATATCTTTTGCAGATCATGGGTGGTGGAACATGCAGATGCAATTGTTTTGGTGCCTGAGGTTTCTTCTGTTCTCTTGACCCTTTCTTGCTTTTTTAGGGTTTGCCTGCTGGAGAATGTGCTAGTGCATGCACTCTTGCTTGCAAGATGTTTGTGTTCCATAACGGCTTTGAACCCGCCCTTTGCTTACCATTCGCTTGCAGCATTGTCACTTTTCTTTGCTGCCTTTTAGTTGAACAGCGCCTGCCATGAGTCACTTCCTTTTCTTTCAGTGGATCATGAACCAAGCACAGATTATTTAGCTTTAATTAGTGTCCTTCCGCTGGCCAGCTGCTGCTCGCGCTGTGACTCAGATACTAATTATTTTTTAAAAACACAGTGATGCGGTCAACACTGTCCGCATCTGAAAGAGCGCAAGTGCGTGATTTACAATCTCTCATCTAATGGATCTATTTAAGTTTATTGAGATGCAAAGGGAGTTAACAATAATAAAACGATTCAACTTTCGTGAAGCTCATTTGGCCCCACAATGAGGACCGGGAATCAATCATTAAAGTTAAATAGTTTTATTGCCAATTAATAATCAACCCAATATATATGCATGTCAGGAGAATATTAAAAAGATGCAAGATTACAGCTAGCAAGCTAAATAATCACAATTGGTTCAGTTTCAATAGGATAAGATACAAATTAATCACAGCCACAGCAATACAAAAACTGAGTATTAGAAATCAGTGTTCCTTGAAGAAACTCTGACTCTCTCTCCTAAACATGAATACGTTCTGAAGACATCTAATCAAGTCCCGAAGTTTAGAATGAGGATGGTTCGTAGAATAGGTTCTCAAGGAAATTTGGAAGTGCAAGAAGGTGTCAGCATAGTGAAAACTCCTGTAGAAGTCTTTAGGAATTGGAATAGGTGTTTAGCATGAACCTTCACACTTGCAGGAATAAAGGAAGCAGAGAGTAGGGGAGGTCTGTACCCCTCAAAGTCTAAGGGAATCTGCTCTGAATTCTAACTGTGAACATTAATTAAAACAAACAGAAACTCCAGCAACAGTCATATCTCTTCCCACCCCACCAGAACCAAACATTTTACTTCTTGTGGTGTGCATTTGCAACATTACAAGATGTTCCCATCCCAAAGAACTTGGACAGTTACTGCAGCCTTGAACATCCCTCCGTTCCTGATATGTGAGGAAAAGGAGGCACTTATGCTCATTACACTTTCAAAACATATGGCAATAGTGATCCTTTCAAATGCAACGGTCATATCCCAAAATTTTCATATATATTGTGCCTACTCCTAGAGTTTCGACCACCCGCAAAACTCAATCTGAATCATCAATACTTTTTAGCAGGAGGGCAACATTTTACCTGTTTGTTTTTTTCATAAATCCAAGATTCTGTTGTATATAGATTTAATCACTCTAGATCCAAATATTCAAATGTAAAGTCTTTCCTTTTGTTCTCCAAGCTTTTGTATTTTTTTCAAAATGTTCTTTATTGTAAACCAGTTTTCAATCATTTTTTGGCAGGCCCAGTGCTGGTGATTGGAGTACCAGAGTTGGGAGTGTCAATACAAAAGATGGCTCAAAGTGGGGTTGGAGTGTGTTGCAGCTAAAGTGGGATGGTAAATAAAAGGGAATACACTAAGAGGAAGAAATTGAACATGTGCTGAGAGATCAGAGCTTCGGATTGTGAGCCTCACCCTGCTAATGGAAGGGAAATAAAGCCGGTTTTGTTTATGCTCAGAGAATAGAAGGGAGATAAAGTCTGTTACGTTTGTGCATACGGCTGTGAGTTTCATCACACATATACTAAAGACGATTCAATGTGTTCTCGAAGTACGAGGAGCTGAGATTTGATGGGAGATGAAAGGAAGTGGCACTGAATGCGCTCAGAGAAGGAAATAAATAATACAGAACAGACAGTAGAATAATACCAAAAAGTGTGTGATTGAGTTTGACTTGTGGCATGAACATGCAAAAAGAATAAGGGCCAGATTTACAAGCCCCTTGCGCCACTTTTGCATCACTTTTAACATGGGAAAAGTGACGCAAAAGTGGCGCAAGGGACTTGTAAATCTGCCCCTAAGTATTTAATATATATGCTTTATTAAAAGTGCTTGTAACAGACTGAAAATGGTGAAGTCTAAAAGAATGAGACCACGGGAATGAAATATAATTTTTTGTACGTAACGGATTAGTCCTCCTATATATACCATATGCACCAGCATGCACGGTTATTTGGTAAGGAGTTTAAGGAATGAAATAAAACATGCACTATATAGCTGTAATCACTAGGATAACAAAGGATCATTTGGATTGGGATACGCATGAAATGAATTGACTCACAATAAATGTAATAGTCTAGGTTGTATAGGTAAAACTGGGCAATCTCGAATTGATGTTTCTGGAATGTGAATTAAACACATGCCTGGGAGAGATTTTTTTATAAAAAGTTATTTAAAAAATGATAATAAACAATGGAAAAAGTTTATTAACTAAAAACAAAAAAGAAGAAATGTGATGATGCTTTTAATATATTTAAAGTACTGATTATGTATATATGTAATTATTTTAGGCTGTGATGAAGTCCCTATAAGGGAAGAAACGCATTGGCTGGTCTGCCAAAAAATGATTGAAAACTGGTTTGCAATAAAAAACATTTTGAAACAAATACCAATACTTGGAGAATAATTTACAACAAAAGGAAAGACTTTACATTTGAAAATATGGATCTAGAGTGATTACAGCTATATACAACAGAATCTTGGATATAGGAAAGAAATAAACAGATAAAATGTTGCCCTCCTACTAAAAAGTACTTATGCTCATTAGTTCTTCACGTTTCTTGCCAAGATTCCTCTTCTCAGACCTTACTATCAAGAAACTAATACAGACAACAATACTCTTTTCTCTAGCTAATGACATCTTGAGAACGCACCTGCAAATGAAAGAACACTGACCAAGCAAAGTGTATTTCAAAGTCACAAGACCGTTAGTCAGGCTAACCTTAACTAAACATTTAGGGGCTCATTACGATGTCGGGCGTAAAGCCGCCCGACACCATCTCGGATTTGGGACCGACCGAATTGCGGTAGGTGGTGCCAACCGCTGGATTACGATGCGACCGAACACTGTTCAGTCGGATTCCCATTGTTTCCTATGGAAGCTCGTGTTCCGCCCGACAATCAGCCGTAACACAGGCTCCTATGGGGAAATGAGGTGTGTGCGAAAAACCCTGCACCCTGTTGCAGGCACCCCATGGTGCCTGCCACAGTGCAGGGTTTTACAGGGGTAACCCCTGGGCCATCAACCGTAGGTCGCAGGGGCTAGAGGGCCCTGCCAGGGCCCCCAAAAGCACTTTACGATAGCCTTTCCGTGTCGGACAGGCTGGCGCGGAAAGGCTGTTGAAAATCGACATTGTAATCCCGACGGTGGAAACGCTGTCCATAGGAGTGTACGATGCGGTTCTGACCGACACGAATACTTCACGAGTCGGTCGGAATCGAGTCGGAATGACCGAACGGTTTATGTTGCGACCGCAAACATCGTAATCGGGCGGTCAGAATGTAAACCGACTGAGTCGGTCAGAAGGGCTCAGATGCGGTCGGGAAGATTCCGACTTTCGGGAGGAGGCTTTCCGCCCAACATCCTAATGAGCCCCTAAATGTGCATTTCAAATACATGGTTATACTTGTGCACACGTAAGTAATAGCATACATGATTACACTTTCAAATAGGACTTTTAAAATATATGCAAATGTGACAAAGTATGAATGTAACATGAATACAGAATACATCTTCATGTTTAAACTAAACATTAGTGCACACATAAATAAAACACTAGTTTCTCAGTGGTTACGTTTAATTATTGCATTTTAATATTCACACATGTTAATAATATTAAGGGTCACAGTAAATATAATGTCAAATATTAATGCATAATTACGCAATGATGACTGGTAAAGGATGGAGTCTAAATTGCACGACTTCATGTCATAGCACTTTCTTTTTTTATCTTTCCTCATCAGCCCTCATCCTATTCTTCTCTACCCACCAACCCCCATCCTGTTTGTTCTTCTCCACCTGTCCTCTCGTCCCTTTTTCTTCTCCCCCTCCCACTGACAGAGGTAAAAAAATGCTATGAATGGAGCAGTTCACAGAGTTTTTTTAACCATCCCAATACCCACTACCACCTGTCCCACCAATACCAACCACCCTTCACCCGCTTAGTAACCACCCCCACTGGATTGTAAAAGCCAATAAGTGGCCCATATGCAAAACCCATTGGCATTGCCAATGTTTGTTTAGTTTTTTTCAGCGCTGGTCTATCATTCATCCCCTATCAGGACTTCAAAAGTTTGTAGACTGAATGGCAAAAATGTAAAGCTCCGTGAATGAGGGATAAATGGCATTTCAAGGATTCAGGGAGTTCAACGGAGAGCGCTCCCCAGTGATTCTGGTAAGGGCTTGATTTAGAGTTTGGTGGATGGGTTAATCTTCACAAACGTGGCAGATATCCCTTCTACCGTATTACAAGTGCCACAGGAGGGAATCATTTTTAATAAGGCAGACTGGGTATCAGCTACGTTTGTCATGGAGTAACCCTCCGCCAATCTCTAAATGAAGCCTTACTTTCTTCGCCTCACCTCATCTCAGCTAGATTCGACCTATATCTTTAACCCTTTCAAACGACTAAAAGGTGCCATGCAGCGCATTTTAAAAATACGCAGGGCACCGATAAAGAAATCATTAAATTAATTAACAGTATAAGGGGGAAGGTTCTGAGAATATCCCCTTGCTGCCCGATTCCTTTGTTAGTGAACTTCATTAGGAGGAATGTGTAGTGTGTTAATTGTGTTTATTTCCTTGTAACTGTGCCTCATACAGCTGTTGGAAAAGGAATCAATGGCACATTAGCACACTTGAAGGAAAAAAAGTGCATTTCAAACTGAACTCATGGAGGAAAAAAGTTATCACCCTGAATGAACCACTTCATTCTCTTAGCTGGCAGCTGCCTCCATGGCCTTGCCAGCTGCGACCGAGCAACCAGGGCCGTTCCCTCTGACGGACAGAGGGCACCCCATCTTGGTCTCCAGAATTACCCCTCCTGTTGATCCCCTTGCTTGCACCCTTGATGTCAGCATGTGTCTACCCACAACGAGTCATTCTCCGAATGCTTCCTGCTAACTCCTTCAGAAGCTGAGGAAGGACTTGCTGTCGTTGCTGCTGTGCAGTGTCTTATTGTTTACTTATCGCCTCTGTGCTTGCCTGGGAAAGGGCACTCAACAGCCGATATTGTTACAGTTATTGGAAACGCATTGCTATTTATAAAGACTTCAGTGGCATGCGGCACAGGCGGCGAAGTAACAAAAAACATAACAAAACCCTTCTGCCGTGCCAGGCAATGGCATTCCTGTCGCGCTGCCAATCCGAGTGTGCCCACTGGCATCGTTGGAGGCTGCAAGCTAACGCCATCTGGCCCGAATGGAAATGCACATGCCCCGGTTTTAGTGGCAATGGTGCATCACAGTTCCAGCACACCTGTCCTTTTTTTGAGTTTCGTGTACACACATGTATGTAGTGCGAGTGCATGCCTACATCTGCTGTAGCAATAAGGGGGTAGTGTAATACTGTGGGGCCCTAGGCCCCCATGTAGTAATAATAATGACATGGACACAGTATAATACTAGGTAGAACTGGCTCAGAGCACGGCTCCTTTTATTGTCAGGTTCACATGTCCTGTGACGCCTGTGTTGGATGGGTGTGGAGTGGGGTGTAAGCCAGCCCTCAGGGAGTGGCTGGCACAGACAACAACTAGAACAGTGACCAGCAGGTCACTTTAACCCTCCCAAACTTTATTCAAACTGGAACAACGAAGTCTAACCTGTGGGAGAGAATAAAACAATAACAGAAACTTCCACTGAGTCTGTTCAGCTGCTTGCTGAAACAAGACGATGGTACAACTGCAGCTAGGGTCACCAGTTCGGCTTGGTACAGTTCAGTGGTGCCCTGCAAGTCCTGTCCTCCTCTCACTCAAAGCCTGGAAGTTGACACCAAAAGGCTCTCTATGTACAGTTCTCTGTGACGATGCAGGTGGAGTGATAGTGAATCTGGTAGATGTCACGTTTTAACCGATCAGTCCTGGTTGTCGTTTCATATTGCAAAAAGAACAATTGATGGACAGAATGCAGAACAATGTCATACATTCACCCCAGTACAGAGATCTGGGCCTAAATCCATCGTTTTTTTGCTCACCATGCCATTCCAGTTTGAACCCAGCCATATGCAAATCAGTCTTGATCCTGTCCCCAATGGGATCAGTCTAGCCCGAACTGCCAGGCCAGGTCCTCCCTGGACTGGAACCAAGCATCCTAGGACCAGTTTCGGGGTTTCACCCCTCATCAGCCAGGATAGCTTGACTCCAGTGACATGGAGAACACGGGACCCACGTCTGGGCATACCCGTCCCACTCGGGGTGACAAAAATCAAAAAGAACAATTGATGGACAGAATGCAGAACAATGTCATACATTCACCCCAGTACAGAGATCTGGGCCTAAATCCATCGTTTTTTTGCTCACTATGCCATTCCAGTTTGAACCCAGCCATATGCAAATCAGTCTTGATCCTGTCCCCAATGGGAACTGTCCAGCCCGAACTGCCAGGCCAGGTCCTCCCTGGACTGGAACCAAGCATCCTAGGACCGGTTTCGGGGTTTCACCCCTCATCAGCCAGGATAGCTTGACTCCAGTGGCATGGAGAGCACAGGACCCACGTCTGGGCATACCCGTCCCACTCGGGGTGACAAATGCAAAAAGAACAATTGATGGACAGAATGCAGAACAATGTCATACATTCACCCCAGTACAGAGATCTGGGCCTAAATCCATCGTTTTTTTGCTCACCATGCCATTCCAGTTTAAACCCAGCCATATGCAAATCAGTCTTGATTCTGTCCCCAATGGGAACAGTCCAGCCCGAACTGCCAGGCCAGGTCCTCCCTGGACTGGAACCAAGCATCCTAGGACCAGTTTCGGGGTTTCACCCCTCATCAGCCAGGATAGCTTGACTCCAGTGGCATGGAGAGCACGGGACCCAGGGAAGACATGGCTTGGCAGTTCGGTCTGGACTAATCTCATGAGGCACAGGGTCAAGACTGATTTGCATATAGCTGTGTCTGAACTGGGGTGGCAAAGTGAGCTAAAGAATGATGATGGATTCAACCCAGATCTGTGACTGGGGGTGAGTGTTTGAAAAGTTTCAGCACTCCGTCCATCATCTCCTTGTGTTTGCTTTGTTCGCCCTAAGTTGGCAGGGTATGCCCAGACGTGGGTCCCTTGCTCACTTTGCCACTGGATTCAAGCTAGCCTGGCTGATGAGGGCTGTTAGCCCAAAACCGGTCCCAGGATGCTTGATTCCGGTCCAGGGAAGACATGGCTTGGCAGTTCGGTCTCGACTGTTCCCATGAGGCACAGGGTCAAGACTGATTTTCATATAGCTGTGTCTGAACTGGGGTGGCAAAGTGAGCTAAACAATGATGATGGATTCAACCCAGATCTGTGACTCGGGTGAGCGTTTGAAAAGTTTCAGCACTCCGTCCATCATCTCCTTGTGTTTGCTTTGTTGTTGCATATTCACAAAGGCAGCAGTGCTCCTAGCTACAGAATGGAGGAGTAGTTACAAACATCCCTCTCTCACCAGGATGCCCCTCTTGCGGGTGTTCCCCTCTCACGGGATGTCCCAGAGGCCCTCTTCACCAGGCTTCCACTTGACTGGGTGTACTTCGCCGTGTCACTCCAATGCCACCTTCTAGGTACGTGGAGGAAGCGCTACGAGTCCCACCTTCAAGTCCTTCTCTCCACCTGGAGGGTAGTTGTTTCTAGATAGGATTACTCTGGCCCCTTAGCACGAGATCTTCATCTTCCTGGGTCCTGCGGAGGAGCAGCTGTAGACTCATCTCTCTTGGTGGGACCCGCTCTCACCAGAGTCCCTGAGGCCTTTGCCCCTTGGTCGCCACGGTCTGGTGTAGAGTGGTCAGATCCTCTTCTTCAGGATGTCCGAGCAGCCTCACCTTCCAGTCTCCCGTGCGAGCCCCAAGGTGGATTTCAAAAATGGTCCAGCTTGCTTGCCTCTGCAGTCACCAGGTTTAATTGGTGTTACGAAGCCCCCTTGGCAGCTAGCTTCTCCTGGTGCCATCGATGTTACCAAGGTACTGTACTCCCTTCCTGATGTTCTTGCACTCAGCCGTCCTCTATCTTGTGGTGTTCGAGTTGTCTGATCACACACTCCTCGCTTCTTTTCTCTTCTTCTGAAATATCTTCTGCGGTGGACTCATGCCACGTGATTTCCTCTTTCTGGTTATTTCACTTCGCAACGCGGTCTAGTCCCATCAGGTCTTGCACTTCTCAGACCAGGCCTCTCCCTGTGATGTGCACTTCACACGGGTCTCCCTGGTCCTGTCCTACCCCTAGGACATTGCATTCTCTTCTTCCAGTGACCAGACCGTTGTCGCGACCTTCTTCCTTTCACGACCCGTCCTCGGTCTTCATTCTTTGATTTCAGGTCTTTCTTCTCTGACCTCTCTTTGGTCCTCTTCACGGACCTCTCCTCAGTCATCTTGTCAGACCGCTCCTCGGTCATCGCTTCTCTGACCTCTATCAGGGTACGATCTTCAGTGCACTTCTACCCTTGAGCTCCCCTTTCTTCATCTGATGGTTCACCAGCTTCGGGCGGCTTGCACACCCGGTCATTCCTCTTGCGGTGTCGTGCTTCCATTACTGGACTTACCTGCTGCACACTTTCCTCCGTCTTGGCTAGTTTGAGCTTCTCCCTCCTGGGAACACAGTCCATTCTCTGCTTCCTCTCTGTACACAGCAGTTCAGGGCCACAGTGTCCCGGTTCACGCTGTCCCAGGGCTATCGTTACTTCTGCAGTGACCACCTATGGCCACTAGGTGTCACTGCATTGTCCTCACCAGCCCTGGCAGCCTTTGTCCTCAAGGTTCCCTCCAGTGCTCACTCACTGACCGGTGAATTAGTACTTCCTCCCCCACATAGCAAGACAGAGCCTAGGGAGTTTCTGTCTCTTGAGTTAAGGTAGTTGCACTTTTGCCTATCCACTTTAAATCACTGCAACTGTCTCTGTGCTGCTGTGAGTGTTCTTTTCACTGCGTCTTTCCAACATTGTACTGCCTGGCAGGCCGTGGTGCCTCCCACCATCTATAAGTGGTGCTGTTGCCTTTGTCCTCGGCCCCAGTGTCTCTTTCTGGAATTTGCTAGAGTCGGTGCGGGTCTCTCTCCCCCTCTATGCATCCTGACTCACATGGTCCCTAGGGGAACCACTGTCATTTCCCTGCAGGCAGAGCGCCTCCGTCACCGCAAGCAGTCGACGTGTTGCGGGCCATTCTTCTGGGCATTGTTTGTTCTCTTCGTGCCCCTTCTGTTTGTTTTTCTCCGCAATACCGCCAAACGATGACCAGGTGTTACTGCTTTACATTTCATATGCCCTTGACGCTTCTCTGATGCTGCATACCTCTTTGTCCTCGAATTCAGTTTTTTATGTATTTTTTTCTGTGCTAAGAGACTCTCTCCTCACGCCGGCTGGCGCAGACTATGGCACCTCTCAACACCTTCTCGGGCTCACCTCGCTGGCTCGCGCCCTTCGTCTGAGAGCGGGGGCCCGTCTCTGATGGCTCCACACCAACCCCACATGGCCGGACATCTCCCACCAGACAGCAGCCTCTCTCTCCTTCCACTGCGTTCACTTAGGTATTTATTTTTGTTTTCTGGCCGCATTTAATGTCCTCGCGGGCCCTCTCACAGTGCTGGTACCCCGTCACTACTCTTCCCTTAGTAGGTGGAGCTCTTCTCCACGATCTATCGCCCACTGGCAGTCCCCTTCCTCAGCTATCCATGTCGCTGAGGGCTGCCAGACCTGGCGCAGTTACTGGAACGGCCTTAGTAGGTTTTCTTCCACTGTGGGCAGTACCTCTCCTGGGCGTCGTAACGGCCAGTACATTCCTCAGGTCCTGCTGCTTCATGGGCTGAGAGCTGGGCCACTCCGCCCAACCCGGATGTGTTACCCCTTATCCACGGTTCTTTCATACACACTGGGGGCACATAACAGGCTGATGTAATACTGTGGAGCCTTAGGCCCCCATGTAGTAATATTATCAGTGTCACATGTCCTGTGACGCCAGTGTTGTATGGATGTGGGGTGGGGTGTAAGCCAGCCCTCGGGGAGTGGCTGGCACAGACAACAACTAGAACAGTGACCAGCAGGTCACTACTGATAGGTTTCCTTACCATATAATATGTAAGTCTGGGTGGTGAACTCCGCTCCGCTTGCAGAGTTTGCAGAGTTTGCAGAGTTTTCTGCAATCTGCGTTACACGGAGCAGAGTTTTTTTCTTTGCTCGCCTTCGTCAACATCAAGTTGGCGAGCACGCGCGCGAGGAAAATCCACCTCCCGGCGAGATTTTTCCTCGTTCGCAATCTTCAACATCAAGTTGGAGATCGCAAGCGTGGAAAATCAACCTCCCGGCGATATTTCTCAATGAGGGCGGTCAGATTTCTCATTGCGAGTGTTCGCATATGCTCACGACCTCTCACGTTGAGAAACTGTCCGTTCGCGTTGAGAAAGCTGCCGCTCAAGTAAAAATCTACTTGAGCAGCAGAATGGAAGCAGCGCCCGATTGCACTGTGCATGGTGCCGTTCGCGATGATTGCACAGTGCGGACAAGCATCTGGCACTGAAAATCATCGCAAACAACATTTATCTAACGCACTCCGCCGCTTGCGGAGTTTTTTTGCACTCCGCCTAGGCTTAATAATATGGTGTGTTTCAGCACCCGAATAAAGTGCTGTCACAATAAGTGGAACCACATGTGCTATTACGAGCACATACTGGGCAACCAAACACATCCCATGTGTACTTAAACGCTCACAGGGATTTCACGCACACAGAAGTGTATAAAAGATGGCACAGCCACAACAGCCACCTCCTGTTTTTACTGTGAGAGATGAGGCTGAGTGGGAACAACGGATACCCTGCTTGCCAATTGGAGCATCGAGTGGTTAATTGATTGCCATAACCACTTTTGGCTTTTCATTGACAGCACTGGCAGCACGTGCCATCACAGTGCTGCCTTCCTCCACTGTGCTCCTGGGGAAAATGGTGGTTGTCTCCACCACATTGGCACCTCAGCATATTAATTTATTATAGTATTGCGTGTAATAGCACTAATAACGACCATTGAGTACGTAGACAATAACATTGAAATTGAATACAAAAAATGAGAAAATCTGAAAGCGCTCAAAATTGTACAATGTAGTTTACATGCAGATTTTTCAACGGATGCATAACTCGCTCAACTATTTTACTATTTTCCTGTGGACTGCAAGTTACACAAATATACCTGCAACAAATGCCTTAGCCAAATAAGAAATCTTACAAGGATATGAAGTTGTGACCTGCATGTTGCATACATTTGCTGGTCTTGAAGGTGTCATGGGATCATATTCCTATAAATTTGAATAAAAACAACAGTTTTGTTAGAACAGTATCCCTCAACATAACACCAAGCCGGCAAATGACCCTGTTGCTGTCCTGATGGACATTTCTCTCATCAGTCGAAATTAAGGATTCGTGCTTCTAAAGCCACACCAAGAGTCAAACCAGCAGACCCTCCTGCTCGTGGCGGAGGGCCACCATTTTCGGTCTCTGATCTTCCCATTGGAACTCCAGTCAGTAATTGGCCAGTTGCATCCATACCTACATGATGGTTGGGCCATGCCGCATCTTAAAAATTGACGCTGAAGCACTCAGATGGTTTGCAAGGTATTGCAAAGCTTTGAGCGCCACCAGTCCACAGAATCCCACTTGGAACAAATTTTGCTCCTCCAGTTCATAGTAGCGATTTCCACTACTGAGGAGAGAAGGGAAGTGTTGTTCTTCCTCCAAAGAAAGCACTGCAGCTCTAAACACATCTTGACTCCTTTATTTCTTTGGAAGCCCCAGTGGATCATTGCTATGCCCCTGTGTACTGGCCTGATCCTCCCATGCAGTATCTCTTGAGGTTTGCCTGGCAGTCAGGAGATAGAGAAGTGGGAGTGTGGGAATGTCAAAAACCTTTGCCTCTTGAGGCGAAGGCAATAGTTGGTCTTCTGCTTTCAAATGCAAAATAAGGACATGTTATCCATGGCATGCCAATCAGAGCCTACATCTCTGGTCCTTTGATCCAAGGAGGGTGCTGAATTTTCACCAAGGATTTATTTCCCCTGAGTTTGACTCTTTCTAATTATCAGGGCGCATTTAGAAACAATTTGGGTCTGTAAGGGGTGTTCTACCAAAACATTAGGTTGGAAATACCGTCTTACCATGATATCATTGCTTCTATATCGTAATGTAAAACATATAATTGTCTAGAATATCGCTTTTATTGTTGTGTCTATCATTGTTTAAAATATTGTCCTATGCAATCTAGACGTATTAAATTAAAAAAAATATTATTGTAGTATTTTAAATGTTACGTGTTTTATAATATTTATATAGGAGATCAAATATTTTAGAAGGAGGATGATGGTTTTATAAGGGCATGGGTTGGGTAGTTGTTAAAAATATATATAATTTTTAACTTTCTTTAAGTTTAAATGTAAATATATTTTTATTTTATTTTCTATATCATTTTAATTTGTTCTGATTTCTTTTTAGGAATCTATTTATTGATTTTATACAAACAATAAAGAGTGCACACGCAATAGACACACCAGCACATAATGGACCTATCTAATTTCCAACCTGTTCCACACTCTGCCCCGCATAGCCTTCTTCGCCAGTACTGGACACCCAGTGCCACTACGGATATAGTCCCTCTTAGGTCCTCCTGGGAGGATGATTGCCTTATGGCAGGGTCCGTCCATCCGTTGGGTCATCTTAGCCATTGTCAGTCCGTGATAGGCCCTCCAGTGCCCCCAGACCTTATAGAAATTTCTGGGATAGTCACAGCTGTCATAGACCACTCTTTCTGTTTCAATGCATCTATGCATTCCTTCTTCCCATGTGTCTTTTTTGAGGGACACATTCCTTGCCCCACAACCTGGCCACACCTCTTTTAGCCACAATGAAACCCAGCAAACTAAACAGTAGTTGCTTTCTTGGGATATCCACATCATTGGGTATGCCTAATATAATCAGTTGAGATGTTTTCGGAACGACAGTCCCCAACAGAGCCTCCAATTCCGCTACAATTGTCCCCCAGTATTCACACACCCTCTGACAGCTCCAGATCGTGTGGAGAAACGTGCCCTCCTGCTCAGTGCACAGGAAGCACATTGGGCTTTGAGCTTTTCCCATTTTATAGAGTCGGGACCTATTGCAATAAGACCTGTGAAAGATATTGAACTGAATCAGATGCAGCCTGGCTTTAATGTCAACCTCCCTTGGATGCATCAGGCCCACCTCCCAATCAACATCCTCTAGGGCCCCCACATCTTCTTCCTACTTGTTATGTTATGTTATGTTATGGGGTATTTGTTAAGCGCACGGCTACTCCGAGGAGTGTCCCGGCGCTGTCCTGACCCCAGAACAGAGCAATTAAAAGACCAGACAGCTAGAGCAGAAAGTCTACTCTATTGTTGGAAAAGCCAGGTCTTTAAGTTTCGCCTAAAGCTCAGGAGATCACATTCTTGCCTAAGAGAGAGTGGGAGACTGTTCCATAGTTTTGCAGCTACTACTTGAAAGGAGCGTCCGCCTTTGCGAGAGCGGCGAAACTTAGGCACAGTTGTCAATAGCTTGGTAGATGACCGCAGTGTTCTGGACGGTTTGTAGGGCAGAATTTTATTCCTGATGTACGGAGCCCCAATGCCATTTAGGGCCTTAAAAGTCAACACCAGAGATTTGAAATTGACCCTTTGTTTCACTGGCAACCAATGCAGGGATCTGAGATGGAGAGACATGTGTGACCTAGGTCCAACCATAAGCACGGCCCTCGCTGCCGCATTTTGAACTACCTGAAGACGATTAAATAAGTAGTCCGGAAGGACCAGATACAGCACATTAACGTAGTCCAGCCTAGACATAATCAGTGCCTGGACCACTGTTTTCCTATGAGAAATAGGCAGTAAGGGGAGAAAATTCCGCATCATTTTTAAAAGTCCGAAACAGGTGCCCGCAACCGATTGAACCTGGGACTTCATAGTCATGTCCGAATCTAATTTCACTCCCAGGTTTTTCGCGATGGAAACTGGGTTGTCGGGGGGATAAAGTTTTTGGCCACCATTGACGCCAGTCATCGTAAGGAGTGTGTCCCAAAAAAATAATTTCCGACTTATCAGAGTTGCAGAGTAGTTGGTTTTGTCTGAACCAATCAAACACCTTGGTTAGGCATACATTGACTACATTGCCATTCAGCACCTCATCGTTCTCACAGGTAAACAACAATTGCGTATCATCTGCATACGATATAATTTTTGCTCCATATTGTTCAGCTAAAGGAGCAAGTGGGGCCATATATATATTGAACAGCGTAGGGCTCAAAACAGAGCCCTGTGGCACTCCTACATTCAGTGGGGGAATGAGGGCTGAGAAAGGAGGAGCCCAGACTTGTCCTGCAGTGTCCCAAAACTGCCCGGTGTTTTGTTTAGCACGGTGCAGTAAGGTTGGGAAACACTCTTATTCTGGATTGCACTGTCAAGGACCCAGCTCTCTATTCAGCTGTGGTCTGGTAGGTCAATTGAAGTCAAAACAAGAGGTATGCAGTTCCTATGGAGGGGATCTGGAAGGTCAATGGGTGCGGAGGTACCAGGTAAGAGAAGGAGGGTAGAAGGGGATAGCTCCAATAAGGAGCAAGGGCCCTCACACAACCCGAGAGGTGTCATGCTTCATCATAGGTCAGCTCCTCGTTGGGCCGGCGCTGCAATGCCCAATGGGCCTCGCAGGGGGCTCTTTGCCAGAGGTCTTCTATGTTGTTTGCCGACAGGCCCTAGAAGATGGGGTGTAGGAACAGATGTGTGGTGAGTAGAGTGGGAGTGAAAGTGAGTCTAAAAATAGCTGTGAGTGTCCGAAGATACTTTATTCGCTGGATGCTAATGCTATGATTAAAACTGACTAGGGGAGTCGTGGCTGGCGAGGAAAATTAAACCTGCTGCAGATCAAAGTGAGGGGTGAAGTGTGACAGTGGTCAATTGGTCGACATGTTTCATGCCTTGATTCTCCAAAAGGATGAGCAGCATTTCATCAGGACTGGGGGGGGAATTCCTCATCTACTCTGAAGTATGGGGGACAGTCAAGAGAGGGTCCTAGGAAGTACCGTCCCTGTGATATGGATTTGTGTGTAATCCAGGGAACAAGAGAGGTGTGGGTGTGGACAATGGCCTCCTTCTGGAAAAAACTAGAAGGGAATGATGCTTATCCCCAGCCTGGACTTCCAAATCTCCAACAACACTGGTGAGGGCAAACCACCGGGGTACCGTAGTTCCTGCATATCCGAATGTGGGTAGGTCCCTCGAGTGTATGGCTAGTGCCTGGGTGATTGGATGAGTGCATGGGTAGTACCTGGGAGATTGGATGAGTGCATGGAGAGTACCTGGGTGAATGAATTTGTGAATGGGTAGTGTCTGGGTGATTGGATGAGTGCATAGGTGGTGCCTAGGAGAATGCATGCGTACATGGATAGTGCCTGGGTGATTGCATAAGTGCCTGCATAGTGCCTGAGTGAATGGATGAGTGTAGTGCCTGGCTCATTGTGTGAGTGCATGGGTAGTGTCTGTGTGACTGCCTCGATCACTGCATGACTGCATGGACAGTGCCTGACTGAATCGATGACTGCATGTGTAGGGGATGTATGAATTGGTCAGTGCAACAGCAGTGTCTGGGTGATTCTATGACTGCATGGATAGTACCTAGGTGAACAAATGAGTGTATGGGTAGTGCCTGGGTGATCGGATGAGTGCATTGGTAGTACCTAGGAGATTGGATGAGTGAATGGGTAGTGCCTGAGTGATTGCATAAGTGCATGGGTAGTGCCTGAGTAAATGGATTAGTATAAAGGTAGTGCCTGGCTCATTTGGTGAGTGCATGGGTATTGTCTGTGTGATTGTGTGAATGCATGGGGACTGCTGCAATCACTGCCTAACTGGATGGGCAGTGCCAGAGTGAATCAAGGAGTGCATGGATAGTGGCTAGATGAATGGGTGAGTGCAAGAGCAGAGTCTGGGTGATTCTATGAGTATATGGCCAGTACCTGGGTGAATTAATGAGTATATGGGTAGTGCCTGGGTGTTTGGATGAGTGCATGGGAAGTGCCTTGGAGATTGGATGAGTGCATGGGTAGTGCCTGGGAGATTACATAAGTGCATGTGTAGTGCCTGAGTAAATGGATTAGTGTAGGGGTAGTGCCTGGCTCATTTGGTGAGTGCATGGATAGTGTCTGTGTGGTTGCATGAATGCGTGTGGACTGCCTCGATCACTGCATGACTGGATGGGCAGTGCCTGAGTGAATCAATGAGTGCATGGGTAGTGGCTAGATGAATGGGTGAGTGCAAGAGCAGTGCCTTGGTGATTCCATGAGTGCATGGATAGTACTTGGGTGAATGAATGAGTATATAGGAAGTGCCTGGGTGATTGGATGAGTATATGCATAGTGGCTGTTTGGTTGTATAAGTGCATGGGTAGTCCCTGGGTAATTCCACGAGTGCATAGGTAGTGCATGGGTTAAAAGAGGTGTGCATTGGTAGAGTCTGGGTGATTGGATGGGTGTATGCATGAGTGAATGTACGAGTGCAAGGATAGTGTTTGAATGACTGGATGAGTGCATGGGTTGTGCTGTATACAGTAGATTCTATCCTTTACATTTATGCCTATTAGCTCTACAGTATGTCTTAAGATACTTCTTCAAATTAGAAGATACATCATACTTAAAAACTCTCAACTTTTTAAATATAATAAAAAGCACTTTCAATACCCACCTCTCCTGTATGAGAAGGAGGAACTAATACATACACCTTCTTGAACACAACTTTAGAGAACATGTGGTGTGAAACAGATGTATTCTAGTATGTGTAGGCTTCTACATCTATCCGGACACATGTTGTGCATCTGTTGACTCTTACTTCAAAACTATGTAATTTATCATACAGGTGCAGAAATCTTATCAGTTGTACTATAGTATTGAGTCACAAAAGCAGACATCTGTTATCTAACTATGTATCTCAAAAGTCCTTGGATAGAGATTTCAGTACACACCTGCCCTGTATATTGAGGAGTAAATAACTTTTAATAAAAGCACTTTTATTAGTTAAAAGTAAGTGTGATACTGCTCCTCAGAAATATAATGATAATTTTCAAATAGTGTAAAAGACGATCAATATTTATCTTAGGATCAAATAACATATAATTAAATTTAAAACATTTTTCCAGGTTATTATGTATTCTTACCTTTCAAGTAATTTAGATACATCATTCAGTAAATCTATTTCACATTAGTAATATTCTAAACAGTTTAAAAACTGTTTCCAAAGTTCAACACTAGCTACTATAAAGAAGAATAAGAAGAAATGTTATTTAATAATGATATATTAGAGAAATTATAGAATTATATTTTTAAGAATACAAAATTAATTTAGAATTACATAAGATTTTCAATTTCCCTTTTTTGCTGTTCTCAGATTGCACATAACTTCACCATGCACAGCGATTTCAATGTACGATAATCATTAAACAGCTGCGGAAAAAACCAATCAAATTGATTGTCAAAAAACCTAAATCAGCATAGAACATCATTATCAATATGTGTAGCAATGCGTTCTCCTTTCTATATTTTCTTAATCAGTTCTTTCATCTACATTAACTCTATTATTTATCACAAATACATTTCACAAAACGTATAATCTCATTTACATCTGCTACATAATAGACAACAAATATATAAATGATTTGCTTTTAAACACAATTTTCCAAATTGTAATATCAATTAGGGCAAATAATAATCCAAACTCTATTTATACACACCAATAGTTTCGAGTGCTGTCTACTTTCTCTTCACATCTTCCCCAATAGGCCAAATGATGTACTCAAAACTTTGGCTGCAGAAATAGCATATAAGAATCTGGTAATTCATTAGGCAATCTAGCTTTGAATTCCAAGTGGGCATCATTGTGTCCATCCTTTATTACACTTCAAATACACAGTATAGTGTCCAAATGTTTTAGTAGATCCATCATGGAAAATAATCGCCACTGCTGTAAAAGTTATTTCTGAAATAAATATTTGACTCCCTTTAAAATGTGAAATTTTTGTTTGCATTTTTCTTCTATTTGCTCTACAACCTTGTAGCATTAAAATGAGATATTTCCAAATCTTTCTATATCTAATGTAGACAACATATCTGATCTACAATGTGAACATCTCATATCTTGATTTGCTGTTTTTATCAGTTTGTTAAAAGGTGTTGATATGCAGTCTGATATTAATAAGTATAGGAATTGTTCTCTTTCTATTTAAGTGGTAGAAGTAAATGAACACTCTTCACACTTATGATCCCATCTGTAACTTAGTCCAAATAAGTTTACAATGTGTATTCCTTCATGTTCTAATACTCCAAGCATAAGCATTAGAAATTCTTGTGCATCTTGTTGAATGTTGAGAGTAAATGTCAATGAACCAATACATATATATAAAGATGACGAATGCCAGAAGCAGTATGCATTTTACTTCTGTCAGTTGCCAACTGTTGAAATACATGATGCAATGCAGAACAGAATCTTTTTTCACGATTTCCCATGATTTCATGATGGAGATGTTGTACATAAAAGACAATATTCAGAATCATATTAGCATAACAGTTGATACCTGAACTATTTTCCAACTGGTATCCTACAATGTCATCAACACTTTCCACTTTTTTTTCTTTACGCCTTCAACTTTCTCTTCAATTGCTTTCTTTTTCTGAACCTCAGTTGAATGTTTGACATTTTTCCGTTTTGGACACACCACACGTTTCTCATATATGGGATATTCACCTAAATCAGGAGCATAAAGTCTTCTTAAATGATTGTATGCTCTTACACAATTTGCATCAGCACTAGCCTTTTTCTATCAAATACAAACCAGACAATGTTCTTACTCAAGACAATGCAATGTTTGCCATTCCCTCTTTAAACACTGTACTTCCAATATTTACAAAAGCTTTGCCAATACTTAAACCTTGAGATTTATAAATAGTTACTGCATATGCTAGAGACAGAGGAAACTGTTGTCTGCGAACATACAAGTCTTTTACAAGCAAAAACGAACACCACAATGCCCAATCTGTCTTACCTCATCAATCCGATCATATTTTATAATCAAAAATTCTATTCCAAAAATTTACAAAATCAACAACTTTTCCCATTGCTCCATTTACCAACCCTTCTTCTACATTCAAATTACGCTGCAAAATTACTCTACAGTTTTTACATACATGTAAAGTCTTTTCTAATCCTGCAGTTTTAGATACAAACTTTTCCAAAGAATCAGATTTAGCCTGTAGTTTCTCAGTAAGAACAATTGTCACTCCCTGGTGTTCAATTTTGTCAATAGCTTTAAATTCCACAATTTCTTGTTTTTCCAGTTTGAGAAGCTATTGATTAATTGTAAAACACTCTTGCAGTGTAGGTATTAGACAAACTATAGATTTGTTTTCTACAAGCATATTGTACATTAGTTCAGCTGCTGTTTCTCCAGTTGTAAACAAGTTCCTTAGTAGTCGACTTTCTAAAGCTTGTTTTCCATGTTCCGTCAAGACACCGATTCTTATGTCTTTAAGAATATTTCCATAATCTTCATCACCTGCTTGTCACATATTCTTAACAAGTTCTTTGTATTCAAATTTAACCAAATATTAACATTTCCAATACTTCCCAACGATTTCCTTGTGTCATCATGGAGAAGAGTTTCAAAAACAGGTTTTCCTTTTACAGGAGTAAGTTGTAGTAAGTCTCCAAATACAATTAAATGTTTTCCTCCAAAAAGAACATCGTAATCTGTTTTTAAAATCTGTTGCATTCTCAAGTGTACAAAGGCAAGCATTAAGTTTGAGACCATGCTCACCTCATCAACGATTAAAAGTTTCATTTTCTTCAGTACTCTTGAGACTTCATAACAAGCTTCTCCAGATAACTTCGGATATTCCAATTTATTATCATGTTCAACAGGTAGCATAAGTAATCGATGTAAAGTAATACCTTTAATGTTGTGTGCTGCTAATCCAGTTGGAGCTGTTACAACACAAGATAAATGTGATTCTGTAGTTTTGTGTAGATAACTGGTCAAAACTTTAATGAAGAAACTTTTTCATGTTCCTGCTTGACCACTAATGTACATTAGAGTAGGTTTAAATGATGAACATTGTCATTCTTTTTTTCATGCAGCAAACCATGTTGTACCTGTTGTTTGATTTGTAGATATATATCTTTTTGTTCAATATTTAGTTGCTCCTCTAACTTTCCCGACTTAATAATATCCTGTTGTGCTTGTTGCATTGCAGTTTCTACCTCATTCATGGCTATCGCTGCTTCATTTTCAATAACTGGTTGTCCTAGTGGATCTTGACTCAGTGGACCAGAACTTTGACTGCTTTGGGAACTTTCTCTAGCTATTTCAGCTGCAATAGTACTTTCTTGTTCAATCTCATAATTTAACATTTGTAGATAAGTTGGAAATATTGTGCACTGAATGCTGTCTTTTGTTGCATTAAAATAATCTTCATAGCAGTCAAAATCTCCAAGTAATTCTGTTTCACTAAGCCAAGGCTTGAACAGTTGCAGAAGTGCTAAATAGAAAAATTCTCTCTTATATGCACTCTCACAAGTCAGTTTTCTGTGATTAATAAGATTCACTTTTGACATGTTTCACTAGACATCCATCACATCCAATTACTGCATATCTTTCTTCTTTTATATTTTCTCTAACATTCTTTTTAAATGTATAGTGCTGAAGAATTTCATACAGACATAGGTTTTCAAGATGTGGACTCCTTTTGGGATAGTATGTATCCAACATATTAGTTTTAACAATATTGGTACTTTCTAGTTCATACTGTGCTAAGTATTCGATTTCTTGTAAAGATTTCAAAGCTCTATTTAGTGTGGAGGCAAGACCTAGACTTACACAAAGGATTCCTCATGACTTTGAATATAAGCTGGCTGAGCTCAAACAATCCGAACATTCATAGGATCCAATCTCTCTATGGGAAAGAATTTTCAAGCTAAAGCTGTACAATTTCTTGCTAAGACTCTTCTCTGGTGAAATTTCTTCCCACATTTCTTTCATCTCTGTCTTTTCAGATTTAGTAATATATGATGTAACATAGCGAGCAACAGCAATTGAATTATCCGCAACATACTGAATATCCATGTTTGCATTCTACATTTTCAGAATAACTGGATTGTAGTCATTAATGTACTTTGAAGCTTCTGTTCTTTTGAAGTTGTATGTATTCTTGGGAGATTTCCGAGTTATTGTATGTCTTACTCCTGACAAAAAACTATTTACTCTTCCTTTAGAAATTATAGGACGTGGGAATCCAAAATGACATTTTGTATAAAATTTCCCTTTACACTTGTATTTTTGTCAGTAGTATTTCCCACATCGGTGACTTTGAAACCATAAAACTTGTTGTCTCAAGCTCTTTTCTCTTCCATCTCTTGGAATGTCACATGTAACATACTGTTCAATGAAAGACAAAACTGTTTCATCAGTATCAGTTCCAAATTTTGGTGCAATCTTTATCCATAATAGCATGTGTATATGAGGAGCACCTCTGGCTTGGTACTCTTGTCACCAAAAGAAATCAGTTACTTCTCCAAGAGCTGGAATGTTTTTATTGCAGATAAATGACATCATAGCTTGAAAACAAACTATGATTAAAATACCTGCAGACATTTACAGGTTGAAAGGAATAGAGTTCTCCAAGTGTCTTCAATTCAATGTTTTTAACATTTGAATTTGCTTCTCGTAGAAATTCAAGTAAATCTTCCTAAACATATTCAGCACAGCTAAGTGTTACAAACCTTGTAGGTGTACCTAAGTTTCTTAACATGCATTTAAGTTCACCATGATGATGATACCAATATTCGTTGGTACTACGTTGACATGCCATCAAATTAATGAACTGAGATTCTAAATTTTCATCTCTTTGTTGAACTTTGTCCATGAATTCTTTTGCAGAAACATGTTGAAGATGAACACCTGTTTTTTAATATGTGGTTCACTGCATATGAAAGTGTAGACAAATCACATTCAAACAGAAGTTGAAATATATATGAATGCACTGTTGAAATTTTGGATCTTCAGAGTACAATCTTGTTGAGCGGTATTCTGAAGCTGGAATCCGTACAACTCGCTCATCATTTTGTCCACCTTCTCCAGTGAGGAATAGCTGTGGAAAACAACTAGCTTGTAAACTTTTTTCCCATAGAAGTCAAAAGATTCATTATTTCGGCCTAACAAGGCCATAAAAGCACAGATAAAAGCATAAAAAAACAATACAGACAATACATATTATCCGGCAATAAAGGGCATACACATTAAAATATTAATCAAGAATTCATGAAAGTTATATAGTATAATAAATATTTAGAAAAACACGTCAGAAGATCATAAAATATAATAAAATCGGATTTAAAAGACAGCGATTCACAGTGGGGGAGCAGGATGAGTTGATTGGGCTAGCCCTATCTTTAGAATTGCTCGGCGTGAATACCACATTGAGAACAGATAGTGTGAAACTGAATACGCAATGGGCATACTGGTATCATATTTTAAAATCCTGAAAGCCTGAGAGCAGTGAGGTGTTCCGAGGTTTCTGCACAACTGCCGTAACCAACAGTGTCTCGCTTTCTTGTATGCCGGGCAGAAAAATAATACGTGTAGGTCTGTCTCCGGTATATTGATACATGTCGGACAGCCCTTAGTAGAACTGCCCCCCCACTTATATGTAAAAGCCCGTAGGGGAAGTGTCCCATACCTAAACTGCAAATATAGCTTTTTAGCAAGGGATGGCTGTATATCGTTGAGGACAGGATCTAACCTGTATTGCAGTTTTGCTTCTGTATAAGATGTTGTCAGTGTGCCGGTCCCGGAACTCCCCTGCAATAAGGTAAGATTGTATTTCTTGTAGATCTTTACCAGAGCCTTCCTAGGAGTTGACAGACAACTGTCTTCTGCACTTGCCAATAAGTCACCCATTCCCATGGAAATTAGAGAGTTCTTAATGTGGGCCAGCCATGGGATTTTGCTTGCTCCCCTGAGGTTTACCACTTCCCTCAGTTCCTCTCTATACACAGATAGTTCAGGGGTGCTCCATAGACGACGCCAATATAACAAAGGTCTGAGGGTGACCTCTACTGCAATTGGGCCAACTCCAAGATCCATTCTAAGCGGTGTGAGCGGTGTACTTTTGGGAAGTCCCAGAAGTTGTCTAACAAACAAATTCTCAATCTTAGAAAGTTGGTCAGATGGCCGATGGCCCCATATTTCTGCCCCATACAAGGCAGCTCCTCTGGCTTGTGCCTTGTATATTTCTAACACCGGCCCCATCGTTTTATGTGTGCACTTCCTCTGCAACTTCGCCAGCCCCCCGTTGTCTGGGCCAATTTTAAACATACCTTCTTGATTTGTACACCCCATTCCATTTTCTCACTAAGGGACAATCCCAGGTATTCACAGACAGAGACTTTCTCTAAAAATTTCCCATCTAATTGGGGATTAGGTCATGTTGAGTGCCCTGCGTTGAAAGCCATATATTTGGTTTTCTGAGTGTTAATCTCCAGGCCCCTACTCTTGCAGAATGAGTGGAAGATGTCCAAAGCCCTCTGGATTCCCATAGGGGACTTTGACAGCAGGAGGGTATCATCGGCGAACATCAAGGCTGGTACCTTGCGGTTTGCCAACTTTGGAGCATCTATGTCCCTCACTGCGGTCAAAGTCTCCACTAAGCCATTAATAAAAAAACAAAAGAGGGTCGGGGCCAATACACACCCTTGACGTACACCTCTCTCTATAGGTATACGATCAGTGAGCTCTCCATTTTTCCCATATCTAATCTGAGCAAAATTACATTCATGTAGTCTTTTTAGGTTATGGCATAGATATGGGGGGGGCTCCCAGATCAAAAATAATGGCCCATAATTTCTCCCTAGGTACTAAATCGAATAACGATTTTAAGTCCACAAAGATCATGTAGAGGCTGCCACCCTCCAAGAACACTGTTTTCCAGTGCAATAATTGCAACCTGAAGATTTGGTCAATTGTGGACATTTTTGCTCTAAAGCCGGCCTGATAGGGGCTAAGAATAGAGTGTTCTTCCATCCAGCTCTGTAATCAATCCAGCAGCACTCAAGCGTATATTTTCTGAGTGACATCAATGAGACTGATGGGCCAATAATTCACAGGATGGAGTGGAGAACCCTTTTTGTAGATCGGAATAATTTCCGCCCCCAACCATGTCGTAGGAATCTCCATTCCCTGGAGAATAGCATTGAATAGGGTGCATAAGTACGGGGCCCAAATACTTGGTTCAGTCCGAAAAAGATCACCGGGGATCTTATCTAGGCCCGGGGCCTTTGCAGGAATAATCCGGCTTATGGCATCCGTTATCTCTTTTAGGGAAATTTCTGGGGTATCTGAGCAAAAAAGCTGTCGGTGGGGACATTCAATTGTAACTTGCCCTACTTCGTTCTCTACCCTAGAATATAAGGACTGAAAATGGGCCCTCCAGACTTCTGCCCCTAGATTTGGTTCTGTTGCTGGTTTATCCTCTTTGGAGTCTGTATTAATTAGATTCCAAACAGTCCTCATGTCTCTATTGCTTAATGCAATTTTCAGGCTCTCCCATTTATCTTCTTCCCAGTTTCTTTTGGCTAGTTTGATGGTGTTTTTGTAAACTAACCGCTTTACCCTTATTTCTAGCTTATCGTTAGATTTAATGGCTAGGACAAGAGTTTGCTTGGCCTTGCAGCAGTTACCGTCATACCAGGGGTGCCCTGGTGCCCCGCTTTCCTTGTGACGTGATTTATGGAAAAAAATGTCGGCCAAGGCAGCCACTAAACCTTCATGGTTTTCTGCAATTTCAGTAAATGGGCTATAAAAATCAACAGATTGTTTTGCAACCTCCAAAAAAGGAATAATGGTTCGATAAAGGGAGGCTAGCTTTTCTCTGGATTGACAGAATAAACCCCATTTTACTCTCCTCCTACAGCTAGTTAGGGTAAGCCCAGGGGCAGTCGGAAATTTGCCCTTTGAAGCATCCCCTGTTTGAGGTGAGACCATTTCAAGAATCAGGGCATTATGATCACTATCGTATCTGGGCACAATCTTAAAGTTAATTACCCGGTGCCATGATTTAGTATTCACCAGAATATAATCTAGAATGGAGGGACAGCCCGGTCTATTATAAGTAAAGTTTGATGGAGAATCAGATTTAAAACGCCCATTACATGCCCTAAGCGAATGATTCAATGAGATGGTGTTCATTTGTATTACCAGTGGTGTCCAAGCCCGGGTTGTCGGAGCATTAGGTTCCAGAATGGCCCAGTAGAAGTCCTCTTCATTGGGGTCGCCTGCATCTAAATCTTTCAAAGGTTCATACTGGCACTTTAGATCACCAGCCAAGATCACCAAATTATTGTCAAGGATGGTAGGCAAAAAAGATGATAAAAGATCAAGGGTAACAGACTCTTGGCCGTACCCTACTGGCCGTGAGTAAACATTAACCAATGCTATCTTGATCCTGGTTGAGAAATTCAAAATAACGCAAAGTATGTCACTGGAGAGTGTCTCTACCTGTTTTGCAGAACATCCTAGATGTGTGGCAATCCAGATACTAAGGCCCCCCGCTGGTCTTCCCCTTCCCCCACATGTGGCTGCTATGCTAAAAGTTGCGTAGCCAAGTCTATGAATATCCTCCCTAGCCCAAGTTTCCTGAAACATGCAGATGTCGTTGTCTTCGATAAATGCCCCCCACTCCGGGTTATCTAGTTTGGAAGGGAGGCCTGCAATATTCCAAGATAATATGTGGAACTTGGGTGGGTCATTAAATAGCTGACTAGGGCCTCCAGACTTCTTACCTAGGAGCCATAAACCAGGCCTTACTGTTGGCTTGTCAGCTTCTGGGGTTGTCAATAGTGGATTCACCTGCTGATGGCCTTTGTACGCCTGCAGTGGAGATCCTTCTTTATTGCTGTTACTAGGGGTTTCATTAAATTCTTCACTTTGTGCTCCTCCCGCTCCCCCAACCTCCACCACCACTTGGCCCTGGGGCATGAAGTTACAAGTTAAATCTACAAACCGGTCACACCTTGAGATATCCCTCCTATCAACTAAACCCCCATTTAATGGCTTTAGTCAGTCGTTGTCATCTAGGGAGTTGAGGAAGTCATAATAGTTGTTCACTGGGATATTATAACTATGTTGTTTCCACCCCTCCCCTCTGTATACCCCTGAAAAAAGCTGTATAGAGCCAGGTGGCTTGTAGAAAAAACCCAGTGGTAAATTACTGATCCCCGTTTGTTCTAGTGTCCAGTTGCCCACCCTATCTAGTATTGTTTGGACTAGATCTGGTGATCTCTAGTCGCCCTCTAGTGTCTTTTTAAATCTTCCTAACCAGCCAATCCGTCTGACCATTTTGAACTCTGAGAAGAGCGGGTTTGATAATCCCGACCTTGCACTGATCAAATGTAATGATTTATTTTTTAGTGTTGTCCAATGTTCCCCAGCTCCATGTGGCAACATAGGGACATTGGCCAACACGATAGTGTAAGGTGTTGCTTCTGGTGGAAGATGTAATGTATTT
Source organism: Calotriton arnoldi (assembly GCA_963921515.1). Taxonomy (NCBI): domain Eukaryota; kingdom Metazoa; phylum Chordata; class Amphibia; order Caudata; family Salamandridae; genus Calotriton; species Calotriton arnoldi. Next base: position 172,732 of record CAWUFW010019348.1, read on the forward strand.
ATGTCAGATAAACCTCTCAATGGCTGGTGTTTTTCTCTTTAGGAAGCTTGTATTTGGGCTTTCTTTCTGCGTTCATGGATAGGTCTATTAGAGGGGGGTTCCTTTTGGATATTCATTAGTCTCTCTTGAATAGTACTGGGAGCCTGTACTATGTTATAAGGTTTGGTCAATACCGCCGTATTATCGCGCTTAATCTTGGGATCCACTAGAGCAGTTTGAGGTGCTTCCACTGGGCCAAGGCCAGAGAATCCAGGTTGTGCAGTCATAAATCCGTCACTCCTGTTTGCCTGGGCAGGCTTAGTTTTGCAGTGACATGAATGACATGAATGACTTGAATTGGTCGGATGTGACTGAGTGGACTGTAAGACTATCTGGCTCATCTGGGGCAACTGATTCGTGTGGCTACTACCTGCAAGCTTTTCTAATTTATCTACGCTCTCTTCCAGTCGGGTTAACTTTTGCATCAGTGGGTTTAATAAAGCTGAGACAACTTCACTCATTTTTGCCCAAAACTCCCCACTTTCAATGCCCTGCAGGGCGGTTAGGGTTGTTAGAGTAGACTCCTTGTTGGCAATACTAATTACTGGGAAATTCCCCTCCTCCACCTCCTCCTCCTCATCCACCGTGTTTTTACTTTTACGCCCTCTTTTCGGTGCGGGATGTATTTGCTTATAAGGGCCCTGTCCCTTTCTTTTTCTAGATTGGGTTGAGGGGCTACTCCCCTGATTAATCTTACTTTTTTGTCCCCTAGTGATTACTTTGGGCCTGGTTGTTATGTCGCTTATTTTTGGGGTTTCATCAGGTTCTGTTACCTGGCTGAGCAGTACCCTAGTTGGCGAAGAACTCTGTTGGGGTTCAGTTAGGTCTGTAAAATCAAGCAATACAGGCTGACTTAGGGGAGGTTGAGGCTCTAGTGACAGTCTTCGCTCTGTAAGAGCGATTTCATGGATAAGTGCTGACTCTGCCCATAACAGAAAGGCATCCAATGTCCCCACCACTCCCTGGCCTGTTAAAGATTTTCGTTTGCTCAATATTTGCTGTGCCATTTTCCTATGTTGGCAGTCGTGGCAGCAACAGTCTATGGCAATATTTGACAATATGTAGCAGCACAATTAAGATTAAACCCTCGGGCCCTCGTACCTTAGTCCCAGTTTTCCAAGTTAACGTCCACGTAAGTCTGTAACGCAAGATGGAAATAATATGGCCCTGCCCTGCCTCTTTCGGTCTCGGACGGGCCCGCCCTTGGCCCAGGCTTTGCCCGCGCGTGTCCCGAGCAGCGGGAGCACTCCCATTGATTTAAGCGCCTCCTGGCACGTCCAGCGTCCGGCGCGATGCGCGATGCGCGTGCCCTCAGGAATGCCGGGAAATGGAGTCCGCTTTTCCACGCGGCTCCCCACCAGGCAAAAGACTGGGTCCTCACAGCAGTGGTGGCAGTGACAGTGGCGTTATTATCAAGCCCAGGTAGTATCAGAATTGCTGAAAGAAAGAGCTCCCGCGCAGCGGGAGCCCTGCCGTTGATTTAAGCGCCTCGTGGCGCGTCCAGCGTCCGGCGCGATGCGCGTGCCCTCAGGAATGCCGGGAAATGGAGTCCGCTTTTCCACGCGGCTCCCCACCAGGCAAAAGACCGCGTCCTCACAGCAGTGGCGGCAGCGACAGTGGCGTTATTATCAAGCCCAGGTAGGATCAGAATTGCTGAAAGAAAGAGCTCCCATACACTCCATTAGCTTCCTTCATTTTAAATAATTCAATACTGTTTCCTATCATTTCTTTCGAATGTAGAGGATGTATAGTATAAAGTTCATAAATATCTTCACTCCTGGACTTGTCCACTTTTTCTATTTGGCCAGTTGACATTAGTGATACATCTTCTAGGCATATTACTTCTTCATCAACATTTACATTCTTATGAAAAATATTAATCTGTACCAGGTACAATGTAGCCTTCTGAAGTTTAGTGACATCTATTCAATTGTTTTCTTTTTCTGAACCTCAGTTGAATGTTTGACATTTTTCCGTTTTGGACACACTACACGTTTCTCATATATGGGATATTCACCTAAATCAGGAGCATAAAGTCTTCTTAAATGATTGTGCGCTCTTACACAATTTGCATCAGCAGCACTAACCTTTTCCTCATCAAAATCTACCAAATACAAACCAGACAATGTTCTTACTCAAGACAATGCAATGTTTGCCATTCCCTCTTTAAACACTGTACTTCCAATATTTACAAAAGCTCTGCTCTGCTTTACTAATAACTTGAACAATAGCCAACTCAAACTGACCTTCTACCATCAAATAAACACCAAATTGCTGCCACTTATCATTGTTTTCCTTTTCACTTTTTAAATATAAAAGCATTACTAGTTTGACTTCTATAGTGAGTACGTCGACAACAAATACAAACATAGTTTGGTTTTTCATACAAAACTGTCTTAAACGTTGTCATTTCTTCTGCAAACTCATCAATACTAATCTCTTTCCTGTGTTCTTCAACACCTACACTTATCAAACTCTCACTTTCTCTACACTCCTCTTGTGAACCAAAAAAACGAAACTGTATATCATCACAAACTTTTTGTACATCTGATACTGAACCGTGCAAAAGAGATGTGTTGATTTCACTTAAACATAATGTTGAAGTTTTTACATAGTAGAGTTTCCTTACTAACTTCCACATTTCAAAGTGGTGTAAAGCTAACATTCTTAAAAGATGAAAAGTACTTTAGCACACTTTTCTTGAAAGACAAGCCAGAGAATGACCTTGCAACTTAGTATGTTTTCTTATTTTACATGGATCTAGTCCTTGCAACATCTTAATCTTCTGTTTAACACTTTTTTGCATATTCTCGTAAATAAATTCATAATATGTCAATAGATTCCTGTCGCATTCTGCAAATACTGCTACAATCCCAATTATATACAGCTTGTGTATGCCTCCCTTGAACTTCTTCAGCTATTACCTCTTTCACATTCCAAACAGCCATTTTTTCTTTTGGAATGGGAGAACCATCTTTCATTTCATTGCATCAACTACTAGTATCAACTGCATGTATTACTGTGTTCTCTTGAAAATAGCTTTCTTCATAAAAGAAAGGCTCGGTACTGGAAGTGTGCTTCCATTCTCCAGTAAACGTTTTACAAAAGTTACTTCTATTAACAAGTCTTTTTTTGCTTTTCTCTTTCATAAACACCATTGTTTTATCCAATGTTCTCATTCTCTTCAATATTGATATAAATAATTTTCGTTTCAATTTTAATAAATTTTGAATTACTCTACTTCTACACATTCTTTTACGTATCTGCTTATATGGTTTTTGTCTACTTATAATATGTGTTGTTTTCCCATAAACTAATATTTTTTGACAGTTACAATTCTTTTTTTCCTTCTGGTTTGTGGTTAAACATTTCTTTTTGCTTTCATTATGATTGACTTTTTAAAATCTTTCCACAACTGTTTTAAGAAACTGTGCTCTTACCAGAAGAGATTTTATCCTGAGTAACATTTTGGTCTTTTTTCTAATGTACTCTTTTTACTTTTCTTTAAGTAGTACTGTTTTCTTTGTTCACTTCTCTTTTCATGTTTACTTGCCATCTTAGATTTGTGATCCAAATAAAATAAATTTCTAAAAAACAAAGAAGAGTTTCAATAGTTTGTTACATCAATTAACAATTTTAAATAAATTACATGTCAATATTCATAATAACCACTAAGCAATTACTTACAATTACATTGCTATTCTCTACATAACAAATAAAAAAGAGAAGTGCAGAAATAAACAAGAGAACTGCAGAAAGAGTAGAAATGTTCTGAAAGAGAAAGAATGGTGCAGAAAGAAAAAGAAAGGTGCAGAAAGAGCCAAGAGAAATACAGAAAGAAGCAACACAGGTACAGAAAGATGCAAGAAAAGTGCAGAAAGAGGCAAGAGAGGTGCAGAAAGAGACAAGAGGGGTGCAGAAAAAGGCAAGAGGGGTGCAGAAAGAAGCAAGACAAGTGTATAAAGAAGCAACAGAGGTGCAAAAACAAGCAAGAGAAGTGCAGAAAGAAGAAGAAATGTGCAGAAAGAGTTAAAAGAGGTGCAGAAAGAGGCAAGAGAGTTGCAGAAAGAGGCAACAGAGGTGCAGAAACAGGCAACAGAGGTGCAGAAAGAGGGAATAAGGATGCAGAAAGAGGCAAGAGTGCAGAAAGAAGCAACAGAGGTGCAGAAAAAGGCAAGAGAGGTGCTGAAAAAGGGAAAGAGGTATAGTAAAAGGCAAGAGAGGTTCAGAAAGGGACAAGAGATGTGCAAAAAGAAACAAGAGAGGTGCACAAATTGGCAAGAGAGGTGCAGAAAGGGCTGAGGGAGGTGCAGAAAGAGGGAAGAGTGGTACAGAAAAAAGGCAAGAGAAGTGCAGAAACAGGCAAAAGAGGTACAGAAAGAGGGATTAAGGGTGCAAAAGGAGTGCAGAAAGAAGCAACAGAGAAGCAAAAAAGGCAAGAGACGTGTAAAAAGGGACAAGAGACGTGCAGAAAGAAGCAAAAGAGGTACAGAAATTGGCAAGAGAGGTGTAGAAAAAAGCAAGAGAAGTGCAGAAAGAAGCAAGTGAGCTGCAGCAACAAGCAAGTGAGGTGTAGAAAAAACTAAGAGAGGTGTGGAAAGAGGCAAAAGAGGTACAGAAAGAAGCAAGAGAAGGGCAGAAAGAGGCAAGAAAAGTGCATAAAGAGGCAAGAGAAGTACAAAAAGAGGCAAGAGAGGTGCAGAAAGAGGCAAGTCAAGGGCAGAAAGAGGCAAGAGGGGTGCAGAAAGAGGCAAGAGGGGTGCAGAAAGAAGCAAGAGAAGTGCAGAAAGAAGCAAGGGAAGTGCAGAACGAAACAACAGAGGTGCAAAAACAACAAGAAAAGTGCATAAACAGGCAAGAAAGGTGCACATAGAGGCAATAGAGGTACAGGGAGAGGGAAGAAGGATGCAGAAAGAGGCAAAAGAAGGGCAGAAAGAAGCAAGTGAGCTGCAGAAAGAAGAAACTGGGGTGCAGAAAGAACTAGGAGAGGTGCAGAAAGAAATAAGAGAACTGTAGAACGAGACAAGAAAAGTACAGAAAGAGGCAAGAGAAGTGCAGAAAGTGGCAAGAGAGGTACAGAAAGAGGCAAGAGGGGTGCAGAAAGAACAAAGAGAGGTACAGAAAGAGGCAAAGGAGGTACAGAAAGAAGCAACAGAAGTGCAGAAAGAGGCAAGAAAAGCGTAGAAAGAGGCAAGCGAACTGCAGAAAGAGGCAAGAGAAGTGCAGAAAGAGGCAAGAGAAGTGCATATAGAGGCAAGGCAAGTGCAGAAAGAGGCAAGAAGGGTGCAGAAAGAATCAAAAAAGTATAGAAAGAAGCATGAGAAATGCAGAAAGAACCAACAGAGGTACAAAAGGAGACAAGAGAAGTGCAGAAGGAGGCACGAACGGTGCACAAAGAGGCAAGAGAGGTGCAGAAAGAGGGAAGAAGGGTGCATAAAGAAGCAAGAGAACTGCAGAAAGAAGCAAGTGAGCTGCAGATTGAAGCAACTGAGATGCAGAAAGAACTAAGAGAGGCGTAGAAAGAGTGAAGGGAGGTACAGAAAGAAGCAAGAGAAGTGTAGAAAGAGACAAGAAAAATGCAGAAAGAGGCAAGAGAAGTGAAGAAAGTGGCAAGAGAGGTGCAGAAAGAGGCAAAACGGGTATAGAAAGAGGCAAGAGAGGTGCACAAACAAGCAACAGAGGTGCAGAAAGAGGGAATAAGGGTGCAGAAAGAGGCAAGAGGAGTGCAGAAAGAAGCAAAGAGGTGCAGTAAAAGGCAAGAGAGGTGAAGAAAGGAACAAGAGACTTGCAGAAAGAAGCAAGAGAGGTGCAGACATTGACAAGAGAGGTGCAGAAAGAGGTAAGGGAGGAGCAGAAAGAACCAACAGAGATGCAAAAACAACAAGAAAAGTGCATAAACAGGCAAGAAAGGTGCACAAAGAGGCAATAGAGGTACAGAAAGAGGGAAGAAGGGTGCAGAAAGAGGCAAAAGAAGGGCAGAAATAAGCAAGTGAGCTGCAGAAAGAAGAAACTGGGGTGCAGAAAGAACTAAGAGAGGTGCAGAAAGAAGCAATGGAAGTGTAGAACGAGACAAGAAAAGTACGAAAAGAGGAAAGAGAAGTACAGAAAGTGGCAAGAGAGGTACAGAAAGAGGCAAGAGGGGGTGCAGAAAGAGCCAAGAGAGGTGCAGAAAGAACAAAGAAAGGTACAGAAAGAGGCAAAGGAGGTACAGAAAGAAGCAACAGAAGTGCAGAAAGAGGCAAGAAATGTGTAGAAAGAGGCAAGCGAACTGCAGAAAGAGGCAAGAGAAGTGCAGAAAGAGGCAAGAGAAGTGCATAAAGAGGCAAGGCAAGTGCAGAAAGAGGCAAGAAGGGTGCAGAAAGAATCAAGAAAGAATAGAAAGAAGCAAGAGAAGTGCAGAAAGAACCAACAGAGGTACAAAAGGAGACAAGAGAAGTGCAGAAAGAGGCAAGAACGGTGCAGAAAGAGGCAAGAGAGGTGCAGAAAGAGGGAAGAAGGGTGCAGAAAGAAGCAAGAGAACTGTAGAAAGAAGCAAGTGAGCTGCAGATTGAAGAAACTGAGGTGCAGAAAGTACTAAGAGAGGTACAGAAAGAAGCAAGAGAAGTGTAGAAAGAGACAAGAAAAGTGCAGAAAGAGGCAAGAGAAGTGCAGAAAGTGGCAAGAGAGGTGCAGAAAGAGGCAAAACAGGTGTAGAAAGAGGCAAGAGAGGTGCACAAACAAGCAACAGAGGTGCAGAAAGAGGGAAAAAGGTTGCAGAAAGAGGCAAGAGGAGTGCAGAAAGAAGTAACAGAGGAGCAGAAAAAGGCAAGAGAGGTGCAAAAAGAGGCAAAGAGGTGCAGAAAAAGGCAAGAGAGGTGCAGAAAGGAACAAGAGACATGCAGAAAGAAGCAAGAGAGGTGCAGAAATTGACAGGAGAGGTGCAGAAAAAGGTAAGGGAGGTGCAGAAAGAGACAATAGAGGTGCAGAAAGTGGCAAGAGGGGTGCCGAAAGAGCCAAGAGAGGTGCACAAACAGGCAACAGAGGTGCAGAAAGAGGGAAGAAGGGTGCAGAAAGAGGCAAGAGGAGTGCAGAAAGAAGCAACAGAGGTGCAGAAAGAGCCCACAGAACTGCACAAAAAGCAACGGAGGTGCACTAACAGCAAAGACAAGTACGGAAAGAACCAAGAGAAAGCAGCAATCCCTCACATGTCACTGTTGTAAGTCTCACCATATTCCTGAAAGCATGCATGCATGTGTCTATTCCTTTTGCTTGTGGCGCCATACATAAAAGAAACATACAAATAGTTGTATACCTGTGTTTCAGACGTCTAGCATCTTCAGATGCATAACACGTATGAGAACACATGTACAAGTAGAGACATACCTCAGTCACAAGACCACGCAGACCTTTAAAATTGACAGACTGCACTTCCCATTTCAAGCAGAATCCTAAATTTATACGGCGTACTTCAAGTGTACCTTTCCAGAGACTCATACAAAGTACCCTAATCACTAATCCCTCTACCAACATGTTTTAAAGCTCACTTTTTTTTGCATCTTCAGTTTTCACCGACTCCTGAGAATGTTGGGCCTAGCCAAATCTAAAACAGCAATCCTTCCCATGTCACTGTTGTAAGTCTCACCATATTCCTTAAAGCATGCATGCATGTGTCTGTGCCTTTTGCTAGTGGCGTCATACATAAAAGAAACATACAAATAGTTGTATACCTGTGTTTCAGACATCTAGCATCTTCAGATGCATAACACGTGTGAGAATACATGGTCAAGTAGAGACATACCTTAGTCACAAGACCACGCAGAACTTTAATCTTGAACGACTGCACTTCCCATTTCAAGCAGACACATAAATTTATACAGCATACTTCAAGTGTACCTTTCCAGAGACTCATACAAAGTACCCTAATCACTAATCCCTCTGCCAACATGTCTTAAACCTCACTTTTCTGCTGCAGCTTAATTTTTCACCGACTGCTCAGAATGTTAGACCTACCGAATTTAAATCAGCAATCTTTCCCATGTCACTGCTATAAGTCCAACCATATTTCTGAACGTATGCATGCTTATGTCTGTGTCTTTTGCTATGATACATAAAAAGAAACATAGAAATACTTGAATATCTGTATTTCAGACCGCATGCTCTCTAACTTTATGTAGAAGAAAGTGTATGTATTCCTTTCTGATCATAATACAGGGAACATGGGTATAGAGTTATATAGACTGGGATATAGTTTAATACATCTATCAATATGAATTAAACATCAATTGTCTGTACTTCTTTCATTACAGACTCAGGAAGCACACATATTACTATGCACAACCTATTTCAATCTTCCTTTCAGTACAATAAAACAATCTACAATACACATTCGTACATTTGGTAACATATTTCAAACATCAGCCTTCTCTAATACTTTACAAACTTTATAAATAATGCTTTACAAAGTTAGAAATATCACTACAAAGACTGAAGCACTACTACGCAATACATAACACACCTTACACATTTATAACTCACCTCTGAAATACTATTGTAGAATATGAAATTGTCACCACTCTAAACAAGTTAAAACCAGTAATGGCAAACTTTCCCTCTTTTTTGCACATAAATGAATGTACTAACAAATCAAAATGCTCCCTTCAGTTTTTCAAATTCTAAAACCAACGTCTATTGGTTACACATAGTAACCCTTTATTACAGTCTTCCAAAACTACCCAATCTGGTTCTGTATTTTACAGGAGTTGCGACTCCATCACGGTGCCGCAGTGCAGCGTCGCGATGGAGCCGGGAACCCTTACGGGAGTTCAAAAACCTATTTCCAATAAGACTAGTATTTTTTTTAACATGACACTACTTCTAAACATAGTACTGATTTGGGAAAACTTACTTTAGTAGCATATCACTTATATGTAAGTTAGCACTTCATATTTTAAAACCACAGTGAAGTTTCAACCCTTCCCCGATTCTGTTTAATCCTAGTTTCCATAGTAACACTTTCTACAAAATTCAACTGTACCAGAAGGTCGCAAGTTCACCATATTTTGAAGTTCCGCTCACTAGCTTACAAATGCAAATAGCAGGTGTGGTTGACTTTTGCAAAATATTACCTTATCTTATCTACTGTACCTTTCAAACATTTTTCAATAACCAATCAGAAACATGTTTGTTCAGGAAAGTAACATGCATTCTATTTTTTAAGTACACAATGTTTATGACCAACCAATCAGTTATCTGCTTTTTCTAAAACAGCACCATCTCCACCATTTTAGATACCTCCCATTCCACCAACTGACTTACTCATCTACAGACGTCTTTTGAGTCCTTCCACACATCCCTTCAAAATGCTTACAGTATGGATTTGTCAAGGGTGACGTTCCTCAGGGCTTGTACGCAGGCAGCTCCAAGGCAGCTCCAAGTCTGACTGTCGTTATGACACAGAGCATTAGAGTGGCCAGGCGGGGGAAGGGATGTTGGGGTAGGAACAGCAGGGAAGGAGATCTGTAAATAGAAATGTAGAATGTGTTAAACAGACTGACTTTACACTAAACACTAATAAAATCTTACTATTGATTTAGCGTATTCACCTGTATCTTCCCTACTGCTTAGCCTGGAGAGATTGGGAATGAGAATGCTACAATAAAACATATGAGAGATATTCATGGTTGTACATATGTCTGAAATTCTCAATTATGTCTTAGCAGATTAAATAGAATGAAAGGAACTATACCCACCAACAGTCTTATTCCTTTAACACTTTGTAATCTGGTTTCAAAAATGATGATATGCCTTTTTTTGTAAATGCGGGACCTGCCACGCAACTTTACACAAGAGATGAACTGCAAATAACAATGTCTTTAATTCCCTGGTTTAGTCAATAGTTGTTAATAGTTCCACAAATTATGATTTGTCAAAAGTTCCAAAAATTACAGCTTGTCAATAGTTCCAAAAATTACCTATAAACCACTCAAGGGTTAATGGTTTCTGTAGAGATTGCCGAAGAGTTCAGGATTCAAAGATTGTAAACCATTACGCAAATGTAATTGTCAAAAAATTATCCACAAAACGTTCAAATGGTAGCACTCCAATCGAGGTTTCAAAAGAAATGAAAGGTATACTCTTACCCCGACTCAGCTGAGCATCTGCTCTTCCAATCTGCTGGGTATTCTCTGTGCCTCACCGTTTAGAAATCCCTCGCGCTGCAGAGCCACCGATGTTCCAGGTCAGCCGCAACGTTGATCAGGAAAGCGGGAAGCGGGAGAGAATAACGAGTGCGAGTAGAAGGGCGCAGTCCCTTTTTATAGAAGGGAGCCGCCCAAGATGGATACCCCGCTGAAGTACGTCCCGGGAGGGGGCGTGGCAACATATTTACCTGCACAGTGAACTCGGCAATACACACTATCGTTTAAAGAAACAAGGAACAATGTCTTTATATAAAAAGGCAAAATAAAAGGAAAACTTTTGTTTTAAAGATATGGGCATAATCATGATAGTAGCGCATGAAACTTATGGGCATAATTGTTGGAGCACAGGATTTGCATACAAACACAGTACTTGCACCCATAACTGTACGTACATTAAAGTCTTAAGGTTCTGTCACAGGATCTATGACAAAACCACCAATATCGCGCCGAAGAGGAGGCGTAGTGCATTGTGCCACAAATTGCGCGTGATGCGCATGAGAGAGTGTGGTTGTACAAACTGTCATCGACATTGTGCTGTGTGGAGTTGCCCCTAGAGCCCCAGCCCATAGCCATGACAGTTCTCCCCCTCCCAAGCGGTCTCTAGGGGCAGGCTTACAAGGGTAGGAGTCATGGAACCGTCGCACCAGCCGAGGTGCATGCACGTTCTCCGCAGGTTCCCAAGAATCATGTTCCGCACCATAGCCTTTCCAAGAGATTAGATACCACAAACGCAAACCACGTCTGCGAGAATCCAAAATACGATGGACCTCAAATTTGTCATGATCATTCAGTAGCAGAGGACCAGGTGGAGATGAGCACGTCTGGGGTGTGGGCTTTAGTAGCGAGGTATGAAAAACAGGGTGGATCTTCAGCTGAGGTGGAAGCTGCAGTTTGTAAGTGACAGGATTAACCTGTTTGACGATGGCGTATGGACCAATGAACTTGGGATGAAATGCCTTTTTGTTTTTGAACGTGATGTTTTTGGTGGAAAGCCAAACCTTGTTACCCACTGTGTATTAAGGACCAGGCCTGCGACGTTTGTCTGCTGTTTTTTTGTAGTTGTCTTTTGCCAGGTTTAGTCGTTGCATGATTTGAGAATGTACTTTCTGGATCTGTTTAATTCCCATAGTGATTGATGGAACCAGACTTTGGCTTTTGGGAAGAACCACTGGTAAGTAGGAGGGATGAAAACCATATGTGGTATAGAACGGGGAGGTCTGTAAGGATGTATGATGAGCTTCATTGTAAACGATTTCCGCTAACCAAAGCAATTGAACCCATGAGTTGTTTGTGGAGGTAACGTAACACCGTAAGTATTGCTTAAGGGTCTGGTTGAGTCTCTCAGTCTGACCATCGGTTTGAAGATGGTAACTTGTGGAAAGAGCTGGAGAGATTTGCAAGGCTTGACACCATTGGGACCAAAATGTGGCAGTAAATTGAGTCCCACGATCGGAAATAATCTTCTTCGGAATTCCATGCAAACGGACAACATGAAAGAGAAGCAGATTAGCTAATTCACTAGATGTTGGTACTTTCTTGCATGCTGAAGTGCCCCAATTTGGAGAAACTATCCACTACTACAAGGATACATGTGTGACCTTGGTCACTTGGAAGATCTGTAATGAAGTCTATAGAGCAATGTTCCCATGGTCTCTGTGGGGTTTTTAAGGGTAATAGCAAACCTTTGGGCTTTCCATGTTCACTTTTGTTTCGAGCACAAATTTCACAATTAGCTACCTATTTCATGATATCTCGAGTCAATGTGGGCCACCAGAAATTTCGTTGAATTGCTGTTATTGTTTTCAGTCTACCGGGATGCCCGGAACATGGATGATTGTGGTGCCAATCGAATACTGTTTTTTGCAACTGTTCTGTGGGTAGAAACAAGGCTGTTTCCTGAAACGGTAAGTCCTGAATGATTTGTCTATTAGCGTCTCGTGCTAACCAGGTTTTCCACATTTGAACAGGGAAATGATCTCGTACTGAATCCAGAAAGTCCTCAGTGGAAACAATGCAAATGACTTTATCCGGATCGATTATGGCTTGTGGTTTTTCAGCCAAAAGGATTTGCATTGAATCTTGGCGGGTTAGTGCATCAGCTTTTTTATTTTCTATACCTGGGCGGAATGTGACCAGAAAATCATATTCAGAGAAAAAGAGCATCCACCGCTATTGTCGTGGAGTCAATACTCGAGCTGTTTTCATAAACTGTAAATTGCGGTGGTCGGTGAACACGGTGATGGGATGTTGCACTCCTAGTAAATGGTGTCTCCATTCCTTGAATGCCTCTTTTATTGCTAATAGTTCTTTCTCAGCAATTGTATAGTTCCTTTCTGCTGAAGAGAGTTTTTTAGACATAAAAGCTACAGGATGCAGCTGACCCGTGAGTGAACTTCTTTGTGATAGAATAGCACCAATTGCTATATCAGAGGCGTCAGCTTCCACGATGAAAGGTTGTTCAGGGTTGGGATGAACTAGAACAGGAGCAGAAGTAAAAGCTAGTTTAAGCTGGTCAAATGCCTTTTGAGCCTCAGAGTTCCATTGAAAAGGGACGTTTTTTCTCAATAGATTGGTGATTGGAGCAATAATTTGAGAAAAATGAACAATGAAACGTCTATAAAAATTTGCAAAGCCCAGAAAACACTGGACATCACGTACTGTTTTTGGACTTGGCCAATTGAGTACTGCTTGAATTTTTCTTTGTGCCATTTGAAAACCTCCTGGAGTTAATATGACGCCTAGGAATTCGACTTCGGTGACATGGAAGTCACATTTGCTCAATTTGCAGTATAGGCCGTGTTTCTGTGTAATTGTTCCAGAATGGTCATAACATGTTGTTCGTGCAGTTTGTTGGAAGTAGAATAGATTAAAATATCGTCTATGTACACAATGACGAATCTGTCTAGGAAGTCTCGCAAGATATCATTCAGGAAAAATTGAAATGCAGCTGGAGCATTACAAAGCCCAAACGGCATTACGGTGTATGCAAAGAGTCCATACCTGGTTTTAAATGCCGTTTTCCACTCATCTCCTGTTCTCATACGTACCAGATGATAAGCACCTTTTAGATCTAATTTTGGGTACACCACGGCTGCTTTTACTTGGTCTAGGAGAACAGGGATGAGCGGGAGTGGATATTTATTTTTTACTGTGATTTTGTTCAGTGCTCTATGGTCAATACAGGTACGGAGCTCGCCGTTGGCTTTTGGTACGAAAAATAGTGGAGAGGCCGCAGGGGACTTGGATGGTCGAATGAAACTGTTGGCTAGATATTTATCTAGGTATTCTCTTAAGTGCTTGTTTTCTTTTTCAGCTAGAGCATAAATACGACAATTTGGGACCACTGAACCAGGTATTAAGTCTATTTGGCAATCATATGCCCGGTGAGGAGGTAAACTTTCTGCTTGTCTTTCATTAAAAACTTCACAATATTTTTCATATTGTGGGGGTAACCTGGTTTCTTTCTCTTCGGCCGTAGCTAAGGTATGATCTTGCACTTGGTCAAAACTCCTTGGGTTACATGAACACACCACACAATGTTGTTTACAAAAGTCTGAAAGGTCAGTCCTTTTTCACTGGACCCAGTCTATTTGCAGATTATGGGTTTGTAACCACGGCATTCCAAGGATAAATCCATATTGAGGAGCGCTAATGAGATTAAAAGAAATGGTTTCGGTATGTCGCATAGTTGCTACTGTAAATTCCAGTTGTAAAGCCTTGGTTTGTTTAGTAATGGGCCCAGAGGTTAAAACATGCTCATCAACGGTCTGCACTATTTCTTTTTTGTCTTAGGTTCACATGGTAATAGTAATTGTTGTGCTAATGCTGAATCTACTAAATTACCTGTTGCTCCAGAATCAAGGAGCACAGTGATTGAATGTCTGATTGTTGATGTGATTTCTAAAATCATTTTTAGAGTCAGATGGGCAACTCTTTTACCAGTGGAAGAATGTATGGAGGGGATTTGCCAAGCACTCAAAAGATCCCACTGTTCATCTTTTGAGTAGATTAGTTTTCAGTCGGGATTACAGTTGTGCTTATTGTCTTAACGGTTGGTTGAAAGCTTTTGTTTCGTGGTTTGGTAGGACATTCTTTAACAAAGTGGCCCTTTTTGCCACAGTACAGACACAATCCATTCTTCCTACGTGATTCTTTCTCATCTTTGGTTAGAGCCGGGCGGACTGATCCTATTTCCATGGGTTCACTGTGAGTGTCCTGTGATGGGGTACTAAGCATTGGTTTACTATGTTCAAAACGATAACCACTACGCTCAGGACGACATCATTTTCGTTCAGTTAATCTATGGTCTAAACGCAAGGTTAGATTAATAAGTTCAGTACATCCTTGAGGTTGTGGGTCTATTTGCGCGAGGACGTCTTTCAGTTCGTCACGTAACCCATGGTAATAGATTGCAGCTCTTTTTTCCTCAGGCCATTTTGTTTCTGATACCAAATGATTAAAATGTGTCAAATACGTGACCAGATCTCGATTACTTTGACGCAATTCCAATAGTTCTCTATCTGCCGATAATGTTGCTGCTCTCTTATCAAATACTTTTTCAAACTCTCGGAAAAAGTCCTTCCAGTTATACAAAATGGCATTATCTTCACGGACTAATGGGACAGCCCAAGAAGCTGATCACCGATTAAGTAAGAGATAAGGAATGCTACTTTGGACTGTGCATCTGGGAAGGATGTGGGCCTACAGGTAAAGTGTAATTCTACTTGGGTGAGAAAGATCTGGATTTTAGCAGGATCCCCAGAAAAACGTTCTGGCACGGCTAATGGTATTTGGGGAGGAACCGTCACAGATATAGACGTAGGATTTACACCTCCACTAGCAGTTCCGTGACCTACGGAATGAACTACACTCTGAAATTTACAAAGGAACATCAAAAGGATTACGTTCAGCTTTTTCCCTACTTTCTATTCTGTGTTGCAAATGTGAGACGCTATCTGCTAATGCTGTAGTACGTGCTTTAGAGTCTGCCAACTCTTGTTGCACATGCCCTAAAGCTTTAAGGATGTCATCTAGGGTGGCCATTCTAAAATCGAGCAAGCTGGGAGGAAAGTGATCCATGGTCTCGTTATTCTGTCAAGGGTGACGTTCCTCAGGGCTTGTACGATGCTAGAAGGGTCCACCTCCAGGCAGCTCCAAGTCTGATTGACGTTATGACACAGAGCATTAGAGTGGCCAGGCGCGGGAAGGGATGTTGGGGTAGGAACAGTAGGGAAGGAGATCTGTAAATAGAAATGTAGAATGTGTTAAACAGACTGACTTTACATTAAACACTAATAAAATCCTACTATTTATTTAGCGTATTCACCTGTATCTTCCCTACTGCTTAGCCTGGAGAGATTGGGAATGAGAATGCCACAATAGAACATTTGAGAGATATTAATGGTTGTACATATGTCTGAAATTCTCAATTATGTCTTAGCAGATTAAATAGAATGAAAGGAACTATACCCACCAACAGTCTTATTCTATTAAGACTTTGTAATCTGGTTTCATAAATGATGATATGCCTTTTTTTGTAAATGCGGGACCTGCCACGCAACTTTATACAAGAGATGAACTGCTAATAACAATGTCTTTAATTCCCTGGTTTAGTCAATAGTTGTTAATAGTTCCTCAAATTATGATTTGTAAAAAGTTCCAAAAATTACAGCTTGTCAATAGTTCCAAAATTACCTATAAACCACTCAAGGGTTAATGGTTTCTGTAGAGATTGCCGAAGAGTTCAGGATTCAAAGATCGTAAACCATTACGCAAATGTAATTGTCAAAAGATTATCCACGAAACGTTCAAATGGTAGCACTCCAATCGTGGTGTCAAAAGAAATGAAAGGGTTGCTCTTACCCCGACTCAGCTGAGCATCTGCTCTTCCAATCTGCTGGGTATTCTCTGTGCCTCACCGTTTAGAAATCCCTCGCACTGCAGAGCCGCCGATGTTCCAGGTCAGCCGCTACGTTGATCAGGAAAGCGGGAAGCGGGAGAGAATAACGAGCGCGAGTAGAAGGGCGCGGTCACTTTTTATAGAAGGGACCCGCCCAAGATGGATGCCCCACTGCAGTACGTCCCGATAAACTAATTAGTGTGAAAATAAAATAGCAAACCCCGCACAGACAGGCTGTGGAGACAACGATTGTAAGAAAAAGGGGCACCCCTGACACAAATTCCTAAATCAGAGAAAATAGCTCAAATGTAAATATCACAATGTAGGAATGACAACTTTGATTATAGACAGAAATAACATTTATCAAAACATGCGGACTCTGTGAAAGGTATCAAAAATATTTATTATTGTATTTATTAATGTAAATTGTCTAGAATATCTGTACATTAGTAATTAG